>PVJC01009452.1:0-45833 GCA_004026665.1 Murina feae
AAAAAGAGAGCAGGTAAAGTTAAACCATACTTGCTTTAATCATTCACTTGTTGGATATTTCCACTTTGAGGCTGTCATGAATAAAGCTGCTGTAAAATTTGTGTGCAGGTTTTCCTGTGACCATAAACCTTCATTGCATTGGAATAAATGCCCAGAGTGCAATTGCTGAGTCATATAGCAGTTGTATGTTTAGTGTGTTGTTTTTTAAAAATATAAATTTCAGAGAGGAAGGGAGAGGGATAGAAACATGGATGAGAATCATTGATTGGCTGCCTCCTGCACGCCCCCTACTGGGGATGGAGCCTGCCACTCTGGCATATGCCCTGACTGGGAATCAAACAAGTAATCTTTTGGTGCATGGGTCAACCAACACTCAACCACTGACCTACACCAGCTGGGCAGATCCTTACTTTTAAAGCAAAAGTGATGGATGCCTTCTTGGGTAAGAGCCCAGCTCTGTCCCATGAAAAGAACCAATCAAAGCCTGACCCCACTTCCCAAGAGACCTCTCATATTTCTCAGAAACTCTTTGTAATACTCTACATATTTACTTGTATCTTATGTATTAAGTAACTTGTAATATTCTGCATAACATTTAAAGGCTTATCTTAAAATGTATTAGGTAAGGCATGATTCTAACTTTTTATAAGGTATCCCCCCAAATGTATACATTTTGTTAATAGCTCAATTTTTTAAATGAAATGTATTTTAATGAACATTGCCTTTATAATTATTCTAAGTGGGTATATACATTTTGACATCCTATATTTTGTATATGGAGACTCAGCTATCATTACCATTTACTGAATACTAGAGGCCCAGTGCATGAAATTCATGCACAGGGGAGGAAGGGCGGTGTCCCTCAGCCCAGCCTGCACCCTCTGGGACACCTTGGGGGCAGTTGGACACCCTCTGGGACCCCTTGGGGGCAGTTGGACATCCCTCTCACAATCTGGGACTGCTGGCTCCTAACCATTTTCTTGCCTGCCTGCCTGATTGCCCCTAGCCACTCTGCCTGCCAGCCTGATAGCCCCCTAACAGCTCCCCTGCTAACCTTATTGATGCTTAACTGCTCCCCTGCTGGCATGATCATCCCCAACTGCCCATGCCTGCCAGTCTGATCGCCCCCAACTGCCTTCCCCGTGGGGCTGAGGTAACTGGGGGACTGCGACTGGATGAGGTGGGGATGAAGGGACTGGGGGACTGAGACTGGATGAGGCAGGGCTGAGGGAACTGGGCACCACCATCTTGTGGCTATGGGAGCCACCATCTTTGTGAGAGTGTGAGAGTCAATTAGCATATTCCCTCTTTATTAGATAGGATTCTTTTCCTAATTTGAACTACCATTTCCAATATTGAATTCCCATATATATTTGGGATCTGTTTCTGAAATTTATTTTCCTTTGATATCTGTTCATTCTTACACTGTTATGCACTTAAACTTGTGAAGCTATAATTTTTTTTAAAAATAGAATAGGCAGCACCTCTTGGTTAAGTGAAGAGGCCCTAGAACCAATATGCCTAGGATTAAATCCTGTTACTTACTAGTTGTGTGGCCTTGGGAAAGCTACTTAAGCACTGGACTTCAGTTTCATCTATAAAAAGGGTTAATAGAATCTAACTCATAGAATTGTTGCATTACATGAACAGTGACACAGAATAAACACCATATGAGTGCATATTATCATTTTGCTTACCATTCTAACCTACTTTTCCATATGAACTTTAGATTTGTCAATTTTAATTTAAAACCTTACCAGTGTTTTATTGGAACATTAAATATATAAATTAATGTAGGGGTAACAGACATCTTTATAATACTGAGTTTCCCCATTGAACAACATGGGATACCACTTTTCATCAGATTTTCAAAAATAGGTACCCATCTACTCTTCCACTCCATTGTCATCACCTTAGTCCAATCCACTATCACCTGGCAGGCTTATTATAATAGTCCACATGTCCGTGATTCAATCCTTGCTCCTCTATCATCTACTCATTTACACTGCAACTAGAATGTTTTTTCAAAACTTAAGTGACATTATGTCATTTCTCTGTGCAAAATCTTCCAATAACTTCTCATCTCACTTCAAATCAAAGCCTGGAAAGGAATTGGTAAAAAACGAAAAAGCTAACTTTTAGTTTACTGTGGAGGGGATGTAAGTTCAAGGGAGTTTTGTTTTGTTTGTATGAGGAGGAGATGATCTGAGAAACAGGAAGAAAGTGATGAGGTAGGAGATGAAGGGGCAAGTGCTAGAGAAATGTCCATAAGTAAGCCTCTAGTAATGCTTCCCTCCGTTTTTCCTCAGAGCCTCCCTTTCCAATAATCTAAAAACACATTAATATTTGACAAAGGAAGCAAGACCATACAATGGAGTTGAGACAGTCTCTTCAATAAATGGTACTGGGAAAATTGGACAGATACATGCAAAAAAAATGAAACTACACCACCAACTTACATCATACACAAAAATAAACTTAAAATGGATAAAAGACTTAAGCATAAGATGGAAAACCATAAAAATCTTAGAAGCATCCAGAGGCAGCAAAATATCAAACATATCTCATAGCAATATGTTTATCCATACAACTCCTAGGACAATAGAATCTAAGGAGAAAATAAACAAATGGGACTACATCAAAATAAAAAGCTCTGCCCTAACCAGTTTGGCTCAGTGGATAGAGCATCGGACTGTGGACTGAAAGGTCCCAGGTTCAGTTCCAGTCAAGGGCACGTACCTTGGTTTCGGGCACCTCTCCAGTAGGAGGTGTGCAGGAGGCAGTTGATCCATGTTTCTCATCAATGTTTCTAACTCTCTATCCCTCTCCTTTCCTCTCTGTAAAAAAACAAAATATATATATATATATATATATATATATATATATATATATATATATATATTTTTTTTTTTTTTTTAAAAAGCTCTGCACAGCAAAAGAAACCATCAACAAAACAATAAAAGTGCCCACTGCATGGGAGAACATATTTGCCAATGCTACATCCAATGAGGGTTTAATCTCCAAAACTTATAGGGAACTCATACAACTTAACAAAAGGAAGATAAACAATCCAATCAAAAAATGGGCAAAGGACCTAAATAGACACTTTTCGAAAGTGGACATACACAAAAGGCCGAGAGGCATATGAAAAAAGTGCTCAAAGTCACTAATCATCTGAGAGAAGCAAATCAAAATGACGAAGTACCATCTCACACCTGTCAGAATGGCTATCATCAACAAAGGACAAATGCTGGAGAGGATGTGAGAAAAAGGAACCCTCATACACTGCTGGTAGAAATGCAGACTTATGCAGCCACTGTGGAAAACAATATGGAGTTTTCTCATAAAATTAAAAATTGAACTCTCGAGGAGAACCCAAGATGGTGGCATAGGTGAACACTGGAATTGCTGCTAGCCACAATTATAAAACAACGACGACGAAAAGAAAAAACAACACCCAGACCCACAGGAAGGCTGGCTGAGTGGAAATTCTACAACTAGAAGGAGACTGAGACTCAGAGGAGGTGCGGAAATAAAGTACAAAGGTATAGAGGTGTGAGCGCAAAGGGGCCCGCGGGGAGGGTTCGCGAAACGGTGGCTTGCGGCACGCAGAAATGGCAGTTTGCGGCCCTCAAAACAGCTCACAAGGACTGGTAGCATTTTGTACCAGAGGGAAACAAGCTCCCGACAGCTCTGAACTCCAGTTCCAGGCGAGTTGCAGGGAACTCAGAAACTTACGGGGAGGAGCTGGACTGTCTAGCACCGTCTGAGCTCCGGGAGGAACTCCAGAGCAGCGTGAGACCTGGTGCCTCTTAGGGCAGGGCTGGGAAGCGGCCATAGCTGGTAGCTCGACCCTGTAGACTCCCTGAGACCCCGCCCCACCCAAGCTGCGGGCAGAGGCTTTTGCATATAAAAGGCTGGGAAGCCCCAGGCAGAAGCTAAGACAGCACCTCCCTGGAGATACAAGAACCAGCGTACCTGGACAAGGGATGCACTCAGGAGGCAGACTTAGTGGGCACCAAAGCCACACTGAAGCAAGTCTTGCCCCATAAGGGTGTCTCCAGCATAGAAATTCTCCCACCATAGACACAGCTGATTAAAGTCACTCTTTCAACGAAGGGGGAAGCAGCCAAAATGTGGAGACCAAGAAACAGGTCACAGACGACAGAAATGGAGGAAAGCAAACGACTGGATATAGAGTTCAAAACCATAGTTATAAGGCTTTTCAAGAATATTCTAGAGTCTGCCGATAAATTTAGTGAGACCCTCGAGCATATGAAAAAGGACCAGCTAGAAATTAAGCATACACTGACTGAAATAAAAAAGAATATACAGCGATCCAACAGCAGACAAGAGGAGCGCAAGAATCAAGTCAAAGACAAGAAATATGAAGAAGCAAAACCCACCCACCCAGAAAAGCCAAAAGAAAAGAGAATCCAAATATATGAAGATAGTGTAAGGAGTCTCTGGGACAACTTCAAGCATACCAACATCAGAATTATAGGGGTGCCAGAAGAAGAGAGAGAGCAAGATATAAAAAACATATTTGAAGAAATAATGACAGAAAACTTCCCCTACCTGGTGAAAGAAATGGACTTGCAAGTCCAGGAAGCGCAGAGAACCACAAACAAAAGGAACCCAAGGAGGACCACACCAAGACACATCATAATTAAAATGCCAAGAGCAAAAGACAAGGAGAGAATCTTAAAAGCAGCAAGACAAAAGCAGTCAGTTACCTACAAGGGGGCACCATACGACTATCAGCTGATTTCTCAACAGAAATACTGCAGGCCAGAAGGGAATGGCAAGAAATATTCAAAACAATGAATAGCAAGAACCTACAACCAAGATTACTTTACCCAGCAAGGCTATCATTCAGAATTGAAGGTCAGACAAAAAGCTTCACAGACAAGAAAAAGCTAAAGGAGTCCATCACCACCCAACCAGTATTATATGAAATGCTGAAAGGTATTCTTTGAGAAGAGGAAGAAGAAGAAAAAGTTAAGGTAAAATTATGAACAACAAATACATACCTATCAACAAGTGAACCTAAAAATCAAGTGAATAAAAAAAAAAGTCTGATGAACAGAATAAACTGGTAAATAGAATAGAAACAGGGGCATAGAAAGGTAGTGGAATGACAATTCACAAGGAGATAGGGGCTTGGGGGTGTGGGAAGAGACTGGACAAAAATTATACACCTATGGATGAGGACAGTGGTGGGGGGATAAGGGCAGTGGATGGGGTGGGAACTGGGAGAAGGGGAGACATGGGGGGGGAGAGAAACAACTGTAATAAAATGAACAATAAAGATTTATTTAAAAAAAAATTGAACTCTCAGTTGACCCAGTAATTCCACTCCTAGGACTATATCCCAAGAAATCAGAAACACCAATCAGAAAGAATATATGCACCCCTATGTTCATAGCAGCATAATTTATAATAGCTAAGATTTGGAAACTTTGCACTGCTGTAAAAAAGAAAGAACTCTTACTACTTGCAACAGCATGGATGGACCTAGAGAGCATTATGCTAAGTGAAATAAGCCAGTCGGAGGAATATTAAGTATCACATGATCTTACTCATTTGTGGATTATAATGATCACTAGGGGCCCGGTGCACAAAAATTTGTGCATTCGGGAGGTCCCTCAGCCTGGCTTGTGCCCTCTCGCAGTCTGGGATCCCTCTGGGGATGTCCACCTGCTGGTGTGCCTGGCCAGCCTGGGTGATGGGCTGAGGGCCGTTTTCAGGCTGCCCACAGCCCCTTCAGGTTTTGGGTCCCTACTGGGGTACTTGGCCAGCCTGGGTGAGGGGCTGATGGCTGTTTGCAGCCTGGCCAAGCCTCCCATTGGGATCCCTCATCCCATTGGGGTGTGGCCAGCCTGGGTGCGGGCCTGAGGTCCATTTTCAGGCTTTCCACTGCCCACAGTCCCTTCAGGTTTTGAGTTCCTACTGGGGTTCCTGGCCAGCCTAGGTGAGGG
The DNA here is from genome assembly GCA_004026665.1 of Murina feae. NCBI lineage: Eukaryota > Metazoa > Chordata > Mammalia > Chiroptera > Vespertilionidae > Murina > Murina feae. The sequence continues at coordinate 5,982 of PVJC01009452.1, forward strand.
GCTGATGGCTGTTTGCAGGCTGGCCAAGCCCCACAGTGGGATCCCTCACCCCATTGGGGTGTGGCCAGCCTGGGTGACGGGTTGAGGGCTGTTTTCAGGCTTTCAGGCTGCCCACAGCTCCCATTGACCCAACATCCCAGCAAGGCTGGCTGGAAGCAGGTTTCTGGGGTTTATTTATATTCTATAATTGATACACTGTTCCTTTAAGCCAAGGCCTAGGCAAGTAACGAAGCCTTCTGTTGGCTTCAACTCTGAGGTTTCTATAATTAAGACAATGTTGTAAATATGTTGTTGCCTGGAGCCGAGAGAAGCCCAGGCAGCCAGCGAACAGTTTTACTCCTGCTGCAATGGAAACTGCCTGTTTACTCAGCTCCGTGACTGCCGGCCTCCATCTTGGCTAGGTTAATTTGCATACAATCGCTCTGATTGGCTGGTGGGCATGGCTTAGGCATCCCAAAGAAACAGTCAATTTCAATAATACACTTTTATTAGATTAAACTGGTGAACAAAAATAGGTCCAGAGATGTAGAAGGATCAAACAGACTGTCAAACCTCAGAGGGAAATTACGGGAGGTTGGGGTGATCAACCAAAAGACCTATATGCATGCATATAGGCATAATCAAATGGACACAGACAATAGGAGGGTGAGGGCTGAGCTGGGAGGTGGGAGTCGGCTGGGAGAGGTCAATGGGGGGAAAGAAGACATATGTAATACTTTCAACAATAAAGAAATTTTTTTAAATGCAGGGGAATAAAAACACATCTAATGTCTAACTTTTCTACATAAACTCCCCACCCCACCCCCTTTTTTTTTTTTGAGAAACATAAATTGGCTGCCTCCCACACGCACTACAACTGGGGATCAAGCCTGAAACCTAGGCACGTGCCCTGACAGGAATCGTACCAGTGACCTTCAGTGTACAGGAGTATGCTTAACCAATTGAGCCACACTAGCCAGGGCTACTTAAAACTCTTTTAGTACCCTCTCCTTTCTGCATAAAATTAGTAGTTAATCTGGCATACAAGATATTCTGTTACTTGTTTTAACATGTATGGAGCACCAAATTCATGAAGCACCTTGGTAGGTGTTTTAATTAAATAGGCAATGTCTTTACCATGTGTAGTCAGAAAGACAGGTGAAAAATAAACTTGGGAGAATTGCTACAAGATAGGACGTACTAGGCAGTTGTCTAAATGCTGCTGGGAATGATTCAGGAGACAAATAATGTATAAGACATACTGACAAAAGAAATAAAGGTGGTGAGAAATGAGAGCGGATGATATGGAGTGACTGAGTTTGGGTAAGAGGGATTCTTCAGTTGTAATTGGAGAAAAGATTGGGTGTTGAAGCAGGTAGATTTATAGATTTGATGATGAGAAGATGACTTTCATCTTCTGCTGGTTTCTCAATGAAATATGAGACAGAGTCTTCAGTTGAATGAAGACGGGAGAAAATATATTACACGGTCACCTCAGCAGTAATGTAAAGTTATACTTGTTACTTATTTCTCAACTCCTAAAGCTCCATAGTTATTGTTTAAAATTTCTGATATTTTCATTACTCTTTTCTGGAAGTCATACTTGCTCTTCCAGATCAGCTGGGACACTACCCTTTATGCACCACATCTGGCACCTACCTCACTTCCATTATTAGAATGCACTGATATTTGTGTTTGCTTCCCCTAGTAGACTAGTAATCTTCTTGAAAAGCTTGGTCTGTGTTCCTAGTCTGGAGTCCATGCAGGATATGTAAGGATTTTCAATAGCTGTTTAACATAAACTTTAAAAAGTATTTTTTTCCTGTGGAATTTGAAATTAGGAGAATCAGCAGGACATGAAAGTGCCAAGGATTAAGTAAACACTGAAATAAAGCAGCTCAGATATGTGTCCTTTTAAAAATGGCACTGCATTATGGACACACCACCACATTGGCATTCATTTAGTTCTTTTGTTTTATTCAAATGCCAAAACATAAGTTTCAAGATACAAATCGTAGTTATACTCAGTTGAGTTTGATTTAAAAACATTGATTTTGTTTCGTTAACAACTTCCAAACCAAATGTGAGTTGTGACTAAAACATCTCCGAGTCCATTTCTGGAGGATTACTCTTAATATATTTAGTAGCTACTTCAATTTTCACTCTACAAAAAGGAAAATAATGATGTCATAAGAGAAAGATAATGAAATTATAATATGAAAGACTTCCTGAGAAAAACTTTAACCATTCCTATGGAGACTAACAAGGATACTTGTTTCTGTTCCACACTACAGCGGTCAGACTTAAACACTCTGCAAAAGTGCATTTCTGGTTCTACCTCAGCCATAGATATCTCACATCCCTTTTTACATCATAGAAAGACCAACTCTTCATCAACAGGATTTAGAATCTGCTAATAGTTTAAGGTTCTCTTCCTGAGAAAAAGGGGGTAAAAGGAAAAGGAAAAAGTTTATAAACAAAAAAATAAAAACAAACGTTTCAATGTACTTTGATTTAAACCATTTCAAATAAGTTTGAATTGAATAGTATAAAAAATTACATCAATATTATAGAAGGGAAGAAAAAGCTTAAAATAAGGTACCCAAATATTTTAATATTTATGCAAACAAGTAATTTTCATTTTTAAGTTCCCCAAATTTCCCCCACTGTTTAATTGTATGCAGGTTGGGGCAAAAATAGGTTTATAGTTGTATGTGAAACAGTTTACTCTTATATTATTATTAACTAGAGGCCCAATGTACAAAATTTGTGAAAGGGGCTCTGCCCTTGCAGCCCCTGCTTCATCCAAAGGTTGTTTGGAAAGACACCCCAATTAGCATATGCTTTTATTATAGATTACTAGGGGCACGGTGCACAAAACTTTGTGCACTCGGGGGGTCCCTCAGCCCGGCCTGTGCCCTCTTGCAGTCTGGGACCTCTCGGGGGATGTCCACTTGCTGGCGTGCCTGGCCAGCCTGGGTGAGGGGCTGATGGCCGTTTTCAGGCTGCCCACAGCCCCTTCAGGGTTTGGGTCCCTACTGGGGTGCCTGACCAGCCTGGGTGAGGGGCTGAGGGCCGTTTTCAGGCTGCCTACAGCTCCCATTGACTCAACATCCCAGCGAGGCTGGCTGGAATCAGGTTTCTGGGGTTTATTTATCTTCTATAATTGAAAGTTTGTTGCCTTGAGCAGAGACCTAGGCAGGCAACAAAGCCTCCATGGCTTCTATAATTGAAACTTTGTTGCCTTGAGCGGCCTACGCAGACAGTTTCCTCCATCGCTGGTGCAACGGAAGCCTCCTGTTTGCTCTAGCTCCATGGCTGCCGGCCACCATCTTGGCTGGGTTAATTTGCATACAGCTGCTCTGATTGGCTGGTGGGCGTGGCTTAGGTGTAACAGAATGAGGGTCAATTTGCATATTGCTTTTATTAGATTAGATTGTAATTATTTTTCATATGAACTATAAATCCTTTGCCCCACCCTGTAACAAGGATTAATAACTTATATTGTAGTGTGACCACATTAACTTATGCTTATAGCAAAGCAGTTTTCTTTAATGTTCTATGAAGCCAAAAAATTAGATAAATATCAAGCACACAAGAAAACAAAACAAAAAACTAGCTGAGTATTTTAGGTAAATGCACAATATTAAGATATTTTATTTAGTTCAGCACATGACTGACGCTGCATGCTACTTTTAGTATTAACGTAGTCTTTTTCTGAAGATTTAAGGCAGACTTCAATTCCATCTGCTCACTCCTGGTACTAAAATGCATTAAAGATGGCAAATAAATCAGACAAGTCAAAAGAGATTGGCCTTTCTTATAGTACCAATTGGGAAGTTAGTGTCATGCATTAGCAGGTAAGAATAAGAATACAGCTAAACAAATTGTTAAAATATGGTTCTTCAGGGTACTTTTTCCATGAAAATTTTAATTACTTGGAAACTACCTCTTCCAATGTTTAAGATAAATAAAATTCTAATAATTTCAGGAAACTAATATGGGTAAAAAAGATTAAAGAATGGTATCTCAATCTTCAATTTTAAAGAATTTATTTTCCCATTTGTAGAGTAACATTATTGTAAAATCCAGTTATTGCAACATCTGCATTGCTTAAAAGAACTCCTTAGAATTATTTTAGCATATTTTTTTAAAAAACTGAACCAAAATAATGTACATTTTATCGCTGAACACTGTCATTAAAGTCCACATAATGTCTTTTGTACCAATCAATGTGATGTTACTTAATATACATGATCTGATTTTTATTCTAAAGGCTTCTGACCATGTATGATATCCAAGACAGATCCAATGCTTTTAATGTCAGACTGTAGAAACAGGTATGATCCTAAACACAGAAGGAAAAGCTTTATATACAGGACAAAAGTCTGACAATTTAGCTGTTTGCAGCATCTGCTTGGCGAGGCCATCCTTCTTCTTCAACTCCAGAATCATACTCCTCTTCAGAGGGTTCTTTTGTTGGAGCCCTATAATAAAACACCATAAATGTTTTTTTAAATAAAAGTGAGGAGTAAACATGATTTCTAGGCTCAACATTTTCCTTAACAAATATATTGCTGAAATAAATTGACAACAAGGCTTAAAAATCCATTTTGCCCTAGCCAGTGTGGCTCAGTTGATTAGAGTGTTGTCCTGTGCACCAAAAGGTTGTGGGTTCGATTCCTGTTCAGGGCACATACACAGGTTACAGGTTTGATCCCTCGTTAGGGTGCATACAGGAGGCAACCAATCGATATTTCTTTCTCATATCAATGTTTCTTTCTCTCTCCTTTTCTCTCTCCTTCCCCCTTCCCTCCCCCTCTCTCTAAAAATCAATGAACACGTCCTCAGGTGAAGATTTAAAAAATAAATAAATCCATTTTTCCAGCAAGTAGCTAGAACCTATTATTTCAACTCAAATGCTTGACTTTTAGCATATGTCTATGATAAAGAAGATGAAGCTCTGACCAAATCTGGTTTGACTCAAACTAATCAAAATTATGATCAGACCACTACAATTCCTTTATATAGTAATGTCATTTAAAAACAAAAATAAAAGGTTGTTCTTTGAATAATGAAAGTTGTTCAAAATCAATCAATTGCCTTCTAAGTTATCTCAGAAGCAAACATAAAATATAACATACCTTGTGACACTTAAAACAGAAATCTAGTTTTTGTGCAGGTAACATTAATGTCAAGCACTAAATAATAAATATTTATTGAATAGATCAGGTCAGCAAACTATAGCCTACAGGGCCATCATCTGTTTTTGTGAATAAAGATTTAGAGTAATACAGACATCCTTATTCATTTACAGACTGTCTATGGCTGTTATCATACTGTGAGTAGTTGCAAATACAGACAGTATGGCCCTATAATATTTTGCCCTTTAAAAGAAATGTGCTGACCCCTGAAATAGATAAAGCTATGAAAGATGTATCAAATTTGTCAACTGATATGATACAAATGGGAGAAAAATTATGTCCACAAAGTTTTGGTCTTATGAAAGACATAAAATAAGTCATTCACAAATTACAGAATTTGCAGTAAAGTTCACTTAAATTTTTTCATTTGGATTATTTTTATGTCTCTTTAAATCTTCTTCCTTAATAGAAAAAGTAGAGGCCAATTTTGAAGATCAATTTTTAAAAGATTCACAAAATATTATTTTATAAACCAAAATGAGAACATTTTTCTACAGAAAAGTTATGAGATTATTGCTTCCCTTATGACTATAAGGATTTTTATGACAAACCAATAAATTATAGCACTGAAGAGCTGATCTTAAATTTTAGAACTGTTCTAGCTTGACAGAACACCTTACCGGATGTATCCTGGTTCCTTTTTTCCTTCTACTACTTCTTTGTCAACCTCCACACATACAATATCAGAATTGGGGACTTCAAACATTGGTTCTAATAATAGCTTTTCCTAAACAGACAAAAAGTAATGAATGGCATGGAAAACTGAGGTTACATATAACATACTTATATTCCACAGGCCACAAATCAAAGTCATCAACTCAGTAAACATTACTGAGTCCTATTATGTACCAGAAACTGAAAATTGCAAAAGTTAATGTAAAAGTTTTTATATCATATTAAAACAGCTTCTAAATAAATTCAGAAAGAAGTCATTCTCTAAGGCAGACTTTTTAAACAGGGGGCCAGTTCACTGTCCCTCAGACCGCTGGAGGGCCAGACAATAGTTTAAATAAAACTATGAACAAATTCCTATGCACACTGCACATATCTTATTTTAAGCAGGACAGGCAGCAGCGCAAAAACACCCGCATGTGGCCCGCGGGCCGTAGTCTGAGGATGGCTGCTCTAAGGGAAGGCTATTTGTCTACACTTCTGCCCACTTAGGTCACCATGCACATACAAAAGGACTACATACTTTTGGATTCGGATGTCTCTCAAAAGCATTCCTAGCATATTCTATGACTAGTCTTACTTCAAAAATGATTACTCCTAAATCACTTCTATCAGGCTCTTCAATTTTTACCATGACTTCAAATAAGCTTTTGTCTCAAGTGCTTCAGTAGGTTTAAATTTGTTTACTAATGGCCAGCTGATGTGGCCGAGCACTGGCCTATGAACCAGGAAGTCAGAGTTCGATTCCTAGTTAGGGCTCATGCCTGGGTTGCAGGCTCAATCCCCAATAGGGAGCATGTAGGAGGTAGCTAACTGATGATTCTCTCTCACCACTGATGTTTCTATCTCTCCTCCTGTCCCTTCCGCTCCCTCAAAAAAAAAAAAAAAAAATCAATAAAAACATATTAAAGAAAACTTTACTAAAGGAAATTAGTTTTGCCTACAAGTTGGGGCTGGGTTATATTCCATTTTAAGGAAAATCTGACCAAATCTGACTTGACTTAAACTAATAAAAATTATGATCAGACTCCCACAATTCCTTTATATAGTAATGTCATTTAAAAACAAAAAGTAAAAGATTATTCTTTGAATAACTAAAGTTGTTCAAAACCAATCAACTTCCTCTTAAATTATCTCAGAAGATAAGCAAACATCAAGTATAATTTGTGACAGTTAAAACAGAAACCTAATTTTTATGTAGGTAACACTAATGTCAAGCACTGTATAATAAATAATGCTTGAGTACAAATTTCTTTTAAAATGTTAATGCTATGACCAACTTTTCTAGCGTGCATCTTTTATATAAATCTGTCCTTAATCAGTAGCACCTAAAGTCTAGGCCTTCATTAGTGCAATAGAACCTCGGTTCTCAAACTTAATTCATTCCAGAAGGCTGTTCAAGAAGTGACTTGTTCAAAAAACAGAATCATTTTTTCCCATTAGAAATAATGCAAACTGAATTAATCCATTCCAGACCCCCAAATGATTCCATTTTATCCTTTCTTATATACAGTACATGTCTAATGTACTGTTTCTTCAATTTATCAAACCACCCCCTACTAACCCTAAAGCAACCACTTTCAGCACTTGTTCCAGGGGTGTCTTTCAGGTCTGTTCGCAGCATTTCTGCTTCCTATATCATTGCCTCCTAAACACTGTCACTGGCTAACTGCTTTTCATTTATCCAAATCAACCAGTTTTCCTACCTGTTCCATTGCCAGTGCTCAATGCCTCTGTCACACTCTTAGCAACATGAGCACTCCTGACGGCCTCCTCATGTTTTAAAACTGTGCTCATTGTTTTTCTGCCAGCAACAAAAGTATTCTCTTTTGTTTGTTGCCTTGAGACACTTTGTCATGCTGCGGTATCAGCATGAAAGGGTTGTCAGGTCTAAAAATGAAGTTTGGTTTGATAACCAAGACATTTTTTTCTGTGAGTTTGGTCCAGAACTGAATTGTTCAAGATGGGAGATATTCAAGAAATAAGGACTGACTGTATAATCTTAAAATGTCCTACTGAGATGAAGAAGTAATATTTAGCAGTGAAATCCTTGAAAGAAAATAGGAACATGATCTTGCTTTGGAAGCATGCAGGGAAATAGTAACACACTGTACAGCCACCCTGTGCAAACAGAGAAGAAAGTGGGTTGTGGCTGAAAATAGGCTGGGTCTCTAGGATTTGTTACAAAATAAAAAATAATTCATATCATACTGAAAAATTTAGGAGTATAGGATCAAGGTATTTGCAAATGAATTTCAAACACACACATACAAAAAGGAGGATTTCAATGGGTCTGAAAAGGCACTCTGGGGCTTAGTCCAAAGGCCTTTGTAGAATTTTCTGAAATTCTCCCTCCCTTGATCCTGATTTTTCTCTATTTCATTAATCATAGTATGTGTAATCTATGACAATTAAAAAAAAAACACACAAAAGCACTTGGGCAACTCTCTGGATATATTTCCAAAGGAAAAACATGGAGTATTAATATTCTCAAAACTAAGATCAATAAATAATTTAGTTTTTGTAATAATAACACCAACTTACCATTATGGACCGAAGACCTCGTGCACCTGTTTTTCGTTCTAGTGCCAATCTGGCTATAGCTTTCAAAGCATCCTCAGTAACATTCAGTTCACACTAAAAATAAATTTAAAAGAAGTGAGAACTTAGATAATATTTGGTGATATTTTCCTAATATAACCATACAGCATTTGATCTATTAACTGTTACTACCTAACACCATTACTAGTCCATTTAGAACAAAAAGAAACCAATGCCTAGACTTTACAGATAAGAAAGAGCCAGAGGGGTAAGTACCCTGATTAACTAGAAATACGAGGCCAGAATCTTATGCCCTGACTGACCCTATGTATCCCCTTCCAGAATGAAGGATTTTTAGACTCTCAATTGCTCACCAGAAAACATACATTTTAAAGAGTGTTACTAAACTTTAGATAAGCCTCTCTAAATTACCACACATTTCAAAATAGAGTTCAAATTATTGACAATATGCCCCCCAAGACATTTTCAAAGTACTTTGGAACATTAAATTTTATAAAACCTTAGTATTAAACAACTTTGGTTATTAATTACTACCTCCAGAAAACATAAATTTAAGTGAGATATTTGCCTCATGGTTTTTTAGAACCTTGACTTCAAGAAGCACCACTTGCCCTGGCCAGTACAGCTCAGATGGTTGAAGTGTCGTCCCATCCAGCAGAGGGTGGCGGGTTTGATTTCTGGTCAGGGCACAGGCCCAGGTCACAGGTTCAATCCCTGGTTGGGGTGTGTGTGGGAGGCAATCTAGCAATATTTCTCTTTCATAGTGATGTTTCTCTCTCTCTCCCTCCCTTCCTCTTTCTAAGATAAAAAACAAAACAAAAAAAACCCCACCACTTGTTTCTATCCATTAACCTATTTTGTCCTTAATCCCTGAAAAGGTTTTCTAAATTAACATGGACCTTCATTCAACAATTACCGAACCCCTTATGTGATTATATTTTAGAGACTAAATGATGAATGAGACACTCTCTTTGACCTCAAAGAACTTACTCTACTGGGTGGTGACAAATTAGCAAACGGTCATTTACAACACAGTGTATGCACATTGTGCTAAGGGAGCACCAAAGTGGGGCATCTAAATAAGACCAGGGGACCAAGAAGGATTTTAAGGAGGGGTGTAAGATAATTAGCTTTGTGTTTATTCATTCAATAAATATTTATTAAGAACTTAATAGCAGTTTGCTGAGCGCTGTGCTTAATAATTTTAAAATGGTCCAATCTGGAAGTAAAGTGGAAGATAATGATGGTCATAAACAGATTTAAGACAGGGAAACTGACCAATTAGGAACCAAATGCAAGGGTCAAGACAAAGGAGCTTGAGTTGGTAGTGGCAATGGCAATGGAGAGGAGACTAATATTTAGAGATACTAAGTTAATAAAACCCAAAATATCTGCTATCAGACTGTGTGGGTTTGAGTGACCTCCAGGTGCCTGGTATAGAGAAGTAGATGTGGGAGCTAGTAAAACTTCATAGGAAAAAACTATATAGCCCTAACCGGTTTGGCTCAGTGGATAGAGCATCAGCCTGCGGGTCCCAGGTTTGATTCCGGTCAAGGGCATGTACCTTGGTTGCGGGCTCACCCCCTGTGGGGAGTGTGCTGGAGGCAGCTGATCAATGTTTCTCTCTCATCGATGTTTCTAACTCCCTATCCTTCTCCCTTCCTTTCTGTAAAAAAAATCAATAAAATATATTTAAAAAAGAAAAAAAAAAGAAAAAAGAAAAAAAACTATATAAAAGTATACACAGCCCTAACCAGTTTGGCTCAGTGGATAGAGCATCAGCCTGTGGACTGAAGGGTCTCAGGTTTGATTCCAGTCAAGGGCATGTACCTTGGTTGCGGGCACATCCCGTGGGGGGCGTGCAGGAGGCAGCTGATCGATGTTTCTCTCTCATTGATGTTTCTAAACCTTCCTCTCTGTAAAATATCAATAAATTTTTTTTAAAAAAGTATACACAGTATAACACAACAAAAGCATTTAGAATATCAAGGCTGAAAGGACAATCCTGTGACTGGCTTAAGGGGGTTTAGAGTAGGCTGCTGAAATAATCTATCTATAATAATAAAAGTGTAATATGCTAATTACACAGGACATCTTCCGGATGAAGCTGGGGCTGCGAGGTCCCGGGTGCCTGCCAGTGGCTGGAGGGAAGCCAGGGTCTCGGGTGCCAGAGGGAAGCCAGTGCCGGCAGCCGGGGGGGGAGGGGGGGGGGGGAGGAAGGCCTACTCTTGCACGAATTTCATGCATCGGGCCTCTAGAGAGAGAGTGTGTGTGTGTGTGTGTGTATTTATCTTTAAACTTTAAACTACAACGAAGATTTTAACTGTAACAAGTAAAGTCAACTCATAAGTGTCTAATATAATAAAATGTACCTTCCCTGATTCCTAGATCTATATTTAATGAGGAATAGGTTGGTATTCCAGATGAATATGACTACCTGTTTATTTTTTACTAGAGGCCTGGAGCACAGATTCATGCAACATCGGGGTCCCTCGGTCTGGCCTGCAGGGATCAGGCCCAAACCAGCTCTCTGACATCGCCCAAGGGGTCCTGAATTGCAAGAGGGTGCAGGCCAGGCTGAGGGGCCCCACCAGTGCATGATCAGGGCTGGGGAGGAACCTCGGGAAGGCTCTAGGGCATGTCTGGCTCATCTTGTCCAGTCCCAACAGGCAGGACCCCAGCAGCAAGCTAATATACCAGTCAGAACGTCTGCCCCCTGGTGGTCAGCGTGTTTCATAGTGACTGGTCAAACAAATGGTTGTAAACTTAGCATATTAGGCTCACATATATATATATAAATGCTAATATATGCAGTTTCAATAGCAAAAAAACATAAACTAAGTATGAAAAATAAAAATCTAACCTTATCCATGCTGAATAAAGCCTGGTACTGAGGAATAACAGCATTACGTGGCTCAGTTAGTATTTGTACAAGTGTTTTCTCATCTAGGCTATGTAAAGGAACTACCACAGGCAAACGTCCCACAAACTCAGGAATCATGCCAAATTCAATGAGATCTCTGGCTTCTACATGACGTAATAATCGATCTTTTTCTTCAATGTCTTGGTGAGTATTTGATTCGCCACTTCGATTGGCAAGGTCTGCAGCAGCTGCAGCCCTTCTGCCTTTTCCAAGATTTGATGGTGTTCCAAATCCAAGATACTGCCAAAGAACAGATGGATGTTATAAACAGCAGGATGAAGTTGCGTTGTACTAAGTACTTTGCATGCATGTCTCGTGATCTTTGCAACAGAAGAAAGTTCTATTATCATTCGCATTTTACAAATAAAGCAAATGGGTCTAGAAAGATTAAGTGCCCTGTCCAAGCTCTTATTGCTGAAGTGGTAAAGGCAGGATTCAAACTCAGGTCTATCTACCTTCAGATTGAGAACCTATAAAAACCAACTCTCAAATTATGATTTCTAGTAAAGTAGATAAGAAGTCCCTTAGAATTCAGATAATGATGTTTGAGTTTTTCTGAGACCTGTGAACTAGTGTGACTTCCAAAATAGGTAAGAACTGTGAAAATGGAGATAGTAATTATTGTGTAACCAAAGTTAATTTTATAATACTATAAACAGGAGTAATGCCTACAGAAAAAGCAGTGTGATAAAGAAATTATCCAGCCCTAGTTGCTTTTGCTCAGTGGATAAGAGCGCTGGCCTGCGGACTGAAGGGTCCTGGGTTTGATTCCGGTCAAGGGCATGAGCCTGAATTGCAGGCTTGATCCCCAGTGTGGGGCATGCTGGAGGCAGCCAATCAATGATTCTCTCTCATCACTGATGTTGCTATCTCTCCTTCTCCCTTCCTCTCTGAAATAAATAAAAAATATATTTAAAAAAATTATCCACAAGGGTCTGAAGTCACTGCTAAGCATTCTATTAAATTCATGATTTGGGCTTCCATATATCAACCTATGCATTAGAATAATTTAAGATTAGATTTTAAAAAGAACACATAAGGATAACATCAAATAAGAATCCTAAGTTTGCTGCAAAAGGCTGGACCTCTAAGGTGTATGAATCTTGCTTCAGTCAATATTAAAGAACTATACTCTAGGTAATTATCAGAAAGCTTAATTTTGATGTCATATAACTTTGATCAAAAGTATAAGCACATGATGTATGAGAAAACAGAGTAAGTTAAAAATCAATTCCTCTGGCCTGGCCGAAGTGGCTCAGCAGTTGAGCGTTGACCCAGGAACCAAGAGGTTACCAGTTTAATTCCCGGCCAGGGCACATGCCTGGGTTGTGGACTCAATCCCCAGTGGGGACTGTGTAGGAGGCAGCTGATTGATGGTGTTCCTCTGTCATTGATGTTTCTATCTCTCTATCCCTCTTCCTTCCTCTCTAAAAAAATCAATAAACACATATTTTTTAAAAAATCAATTCCTCTGAGTCTTTAAGCTGTGTACATAAACAGTTGATTATAGGAAAGCAAAATACTTCTCATTCAATAATTTAAACACTTATTAGGCATATTTCATATATAAGCATATCTAGTAATAAATATATACATATTTTTATGTAAGTATAAATATTAAGCAATTACTATAAAACACTGGGGATACAAACTTGAACACAGCCCTTACCCTAAAAGGGCTGAGAGTGAGAACACATGAAGGTATTAAAGTATCATAGATGTAATAAAGAACAACTGTACAGGAAACAATGGCAGTAGAGAGGAGGAAAAGGCACATATAGGGGAGTGAAGGTAGGAGAGGATAAGAAAGCCTTCACAGAGGAATTGCCTAATCATTTAACAGACTGAGTCTTCAAGGATGAACACATATTTGCCAACTAGATTGAGGTAGTGGAGGGCATGAGCTAAAGGAATAAAACTTAGGACTACAAGCACTTTGATATGGTTGGAATACAAGTATATTATTTAACACTAGAAGCCTGATGCATGAAATTGGTGCGAGAGTAGGCCCTCACAGACCAGGCTTTGTCTGGACAGTAGTTTTGCTGTTCGGCCATTCAGTCAATTTGCATATTATACTTTTATCATTATAGATTATTATAGACAGATTGTAACCCTGGCTTTCAGTGAGGGTTGATAAAACAAAAGCCACATAAATGTGTTTAATCCTCTGTAAAATCACTGTTGAAGACCCTTATGAAAAGTAATTTTCATAAAGTTCTATATGACAAACTTTTTAATCTTTATCTTTCCTCAAAACCTCATTATGACTTAAACCTTCCTTCTACATTCTTCTAATCTCTTTTCTCATATTACTTTTAACTGTTCTTTTCTACATTTTAGCTTCAAATTCTCTTTTGAAATTATGAATTATAAATAAGTATCAGAACATGGTCCCTGCCTTAGGTTACAGAATTTCAAATATAAAGTTATCTTTCTCTCTCTCTCTCTCTCTCTCTTAGGTTACAGAATTTCAAATATAAAGTTATCTTTCTCTCTCTCTCTCTCTCTCTCTCTCTCTCTCACACACACACACACACACACACACACACACAGAAATAAGATATTTCTAATTTATTTGGCTGATTTATGAAAAATTTCAAAAGCAAAAAAAACACACAACACTACAAATTAAAAATATGAAACTGTGTCTATGCTGAGTAAGGCCTGGTACTGAGGAATAACAGCATTACATGGCTTTGTTAGTATTTGTACAAAAGTTTTCTCATCTAGACTATGCAAAGGGATTACCACAGGCAACCCTTCCATCAGCAGCATTGTATTTTTATACTACTGAAACTAGTACATGCAAAGCCAAGGAGAGAGACTTAAAAAAGCAAGTGATACAGCAAAGAGACTTCAAGCAAGTGATTATTTAGGTAGAATGTTATGTTATGTAAAAGGATGATTTGTGATTAGCCATTATATAAAACACATGGAATATACAGGTCTTTTGGGCTTCTATGTTGATATTATATTTTATTATAATCAATCAATAAATAGATACTGGGCATGTACCTTAAAGATATGAAGAAATAACTTCCAGTTAAAAATCAAGGTTTATAAGAATATTCAGGAAACATCTATAAAACTATGTGGGATTCACAACCCTTACTCCAATCCCCAAATTGCTCCCTTCCATTTGTCAGCAGGGCCAATGGAGACCAGCTCTTTATTGGGATTCAGTGAACTGAGTAAGAGGAATGAATAGAAATTTTACTGATACAACACCTACCTCAAATAATAAAATAATGCCTTAAAGGAAATAAAAAATTGATATAATCAAGTTATATTTTTTAAATATCCACATATATATAAAGTCCCAAAAAATATATACACAATTTAACAGGTGATAACTTAACTCACTTTTCATTCTTTTTCAGGTTTAACTGATTTGAAATAATAGGTGAAGTCAGATTAAGCTTTGAACAAAGAAAATTTTTCCTGAAGTGCCACCAGACTTTTTTTATGAGGATACATAAAAGATAAAGTTTATGGTATAAAAGTGGCAACAATCAATGAATTGAGGGTGCACAAATACCAAATGAAATGATTCTTGATGTTTAAGATTCTATTGCTTCACTAGAGGCCCGGTACACAAAATTCGTGCACTGACGGGGGGGGGGGAGGAAGGGACCCTCAGCCCAGCCTGCACCCTCTCAAATCTGGGACCCTTCAGGGGATGTCTGACTGCTGGTTTAGGCCCCATCTGGTTTGATCGCTGCCTAACTGCTCCCCTGCCGGCCTGATGGCCCCCAATTGCCCTCCCCTGCCAGACTCATGGCCCCTAACTGCCCTCCCCTGCCAGCTTCATGGCCCCCAACTGCCCTCTTCTGCTGGCCTTATGGCCCCCTACTGCCCTCCCCTGCTGGCCTGATTGCCCCTAACTGCCTTTGCCTCGGTCCCCACCATTGTGGCTTTGCCCGGAAGGAAGTCAGACAGTAGGAAGATGTCCGGTCTCCCAGTCTAATTAGCATATTACCATTTTATTAGTATAGATGTTATTAGCTGTGCCTGGACCAGAACAGTCATCAGCTTGAAAACAGGCATTGACGGAAAAAACAATAGTCATTTCTGTAGCTTCTTTTACATTTTGAAAATGAACTGTATTTAATAAGTACTGACTAATCATTCCAAGTGTGTATATATTTTTGGGGGACATCCTGTATATGGATATTTAGAAATATTCTAATTTGCTACTCTAAAATAAAAAAATTAAAAAACTAGAACTATGTTTCTGGTATGCTCTAAGAAAACCATAACTCTTTAAAATTCACAAGTGTCGCCTTGACCGGTTTGGCTCAGTGGCTAGAGCATTGGCCTGCAGACTGAAGGGACCCTGGTTAGATTCCAGTCAAGGACATGCATGTACCTTGGTTACGGCACATTCCCAGTGCGGGGTGTGCAGGAGGCAGTTGATCAATGTCTCTCTCTCATCGATGTTTCTAACTCTCTATCCCTCTCCCTTCCTCTCTGTAAAAATCAATGAAATATATTTTTTAAAAAATTTCACAACTGTCAGCCAGCACATATGAGAATAGAAAATGAGTATCCATCCTCTGTAACTTCAAATGCTCTGTATCCCAGTAACTCCTCAGAAAAACTTACCTTTTCATTTTTCCTCCTGCTGATGATTCTGTCTAAACCATTGAAAGCACCAGATGCAACAAACAGGATGTTTGTTGTATCAACTTGTACTGTTTCTCCACGTAACTTGCGGGAATTCTTTTCTGGAACATTGACTATTGTGCCTTCTAGTAGTTTCAATAAGCCCTAAAGAATGAATGATTTTTAGCATCATCATATAAGTGTATTATTTATTATACTTTAGATCATGGGATTCAATGGGGAAAATAATATGTGGTTATGGTCAATGATCTTAACTAAAGAAAACTCCATTTCTAGAACATGAAAATCTAATGCACTATCACATTAATAATTAATAAATTTATTTGGAGTAGTTGAGACTCCTGATTCACCTAGAAATCAATCAACTGAGAGGTCGTTTTTGATAGTGAAGACATAATTCTGACATCAAGATAGAATTTTGCCTCTAAGATGGTACCCAACCATTGTAGGAATATTCAAAATTTTGAAACTAAAGATTTGTTTTTCATATAAATAAAAATTTTATTATATTCCTAGTATTAAACTTTGAGAATATCTATATTTTGAGATGACTTTATAAAAAATTATCCAGCACATTTTCTAACTGTGATTGTACCTCTCTCTGTCTTGCTCAGAAAAAAAAAAGCAATTTCCTTATTCTGTAGTTATGTCATAATTAGTTGCCAGTAAAAGGTCATTTGACCAATATATCATTAGGATTTCAATTATGACCCTACAAGGAATGAAACACTATTTTATCCTACCTTATAACTAATTGAAAAGAATAAGATACAAGTACATAGTTCATCTGTGTCAAATTAGAACCAGAACTTTCTTTAAGAGTCCTCTAAATATGTTTAACTGGGCCTTTGAGGAATAAAACCAACAGAAATTAAATTTCACTTTATTTCTGTTCTTTAAAATATTTTCAATTTCCTAAGAAAGGTTATTTGGTATTTAAAATTGCTAATAGCTTTCTCTTAGGATCTGAAGTACTTTAAAGTGTTTATGTGGAGTTTTGGGGTGGGAAAAATAAACAAAACAGAATCTAATTGAATATGAAACCAAACGTACAATATTGGGAGGTTGATGTATTCCCTTCCTTTTAGTGGGCTTGAACAAAATATTCAACTGCTTACTTGCTGAACGCCTTCTCCACCTACATCCCGTAATTGGTGAATGCCTGGCACACTGCCAATCTTATCTACTTCATCCAGAAAGACAATTCCTATAATTTAAGGAGGAGTCTATTTATAATATGGAAAATATATACACAAGATCACCTCAGCTTTTAAATACTAGGTAGCCAGAGAGCAAGGTTATTTGATCTTTCACACTTAACACACAGAAATATATAAACATGAGCTGCTATCTGTCCCATTCATCATTTCATGCAAATGCTTTATAATTCATTTTACAGAATATCACTGGGTATGATAACTAATTCTGACAATAGCAGTCTGTCCCACTGAAGTTTTTAGGTTCTTTATTCTAGGAGCTGAGACAGAGGCACAGTGTAGAAGCATGAGGTACACGTAGCGCTGATACTAGTAAAACTTTGGCTCTTTCCCAACTATATTACTGTCTTAAAGGAATCTGTCAAGCTCTTCATGTAAACAAGGACAGATGCTAGATGGGGAAAGGAGAAATGCAGCATCTATGATATCCCATAGGGCAACAGGCTAATCTGTTTCTAGATTCATCTTGCACTCCCCTGCCCTTGCCTCCTTCCCCTCCCCACCGCAGTAATCAGAGTCTGGAGGAAAGTTAGAACAGCGAACACAATGATAGTCTTAAGAATCTAACAGAATAATAATTTAGTCAAGTTTCACCCTAGTAATCAACTAATAATAATAAGACAAAGCAAACTTTGAGGCCCTTAATCAGTATACTAGAAAACATTTAACATAAGTACTTATATATAATTACAGAATTTTACTCGATTCAAAATAATAATAATTACATTAGCTCTTACTGAATATTAGACTGCTTCCTCAATAGACTACTTGTCTGGGGACAGACAAGCAAGCTATTCTGAAAACATACCTTGTTGTGCTTTTTCTACATTGTAATTGGCATCTTGGAGCAGTTTGGCAATCACAGATTCAATATCTTCACCTACATATCCAGCCTGAGTCAAAGTTGTACAGTCACAAATAGCAAAAGGGACATCAAGGCATTTAGCTAGAGTTTGTGCCAGCAGAGTTTTACCTACAAATAAAAACAATAACTAAAAGTTTACTGAAAATATGAAGTAAAAATTTTCTACTAAAATACAAAATAAATTGGAATGGTATATAATAAGAAAATCACTGAGCCCTAGCCAGTTTGGCTCAGTGGATAGAGTGTCGGCTTACGGACTAAAGAGTTCCAAGTTTGATTCCTGTCAAGGGCACATGCCCGGGTTGTGGGCTCTATCCTCAGTTGAGGTATGCAGGAGGCAGCCAATCAATGATTCTCTCTCATCATTGATGTTTCTATCTCTCTCTCCCTCTCTGAAATCAATAAAAAAATAAGTAACTAAAAAAGAAAATCACTGCTACATCTTTTCTCCACTATTATTCATATCTAATGTCATTTTACTTTTATTATCCTTAATAAGATGTTAGAAATTGGCCTGAAGGGCAATACCAAGGTCTCAAATTCAGCTTGAAGCCTATGCAGAAATACTGATAATGTATGAATAAGATTGGCCTTAGATTTTTTTTCTTAAGAGTCAAGGTCTCTCAATCACAAAGCACAGGTTACAAAATCATTTATATTCTATTTTTTAAAATGAGTAGTACATTTTTTTTCAGGAAGTTATTTACCTGACCCAGTTGGTCCAAGCAGCAAAATATTACTCTTTTCAAGTTTTATGTCATCATGGGCAGAATCCAATACTTCACCTCCTCGTTTTTCCTGAGGCATTTGTTGATTTACCTGTTGCTGCATTGATGCTCCTAAAGCATTACCATGTGGACTAATTCCAGCAATCTGAAGCAATTCTGAAAAAAAGTCAAAGGAATTACTAGAGCCTCATTTTATTCTATTTGAAAAAAAAGCCTACAAAACCTTCTGTCTAAAACCAATCACTTTTTAGAAAAATTTAAGTATTTTGACAATCTGTCTTACCTAAAAAGAAAGAAAATTTCCAGTTATCTAGTGACAAAATTACAAGGTACAGTGATTATTTAGGGAATCTTAAGCAAAGAAAATTGGTTCTTTTTATCCTCCTCTCCTTATTTAAGTAAACCTGTATGAAGAAAGCCCTTCACTCAAAGGAAGGCAATATAATGGAAAGAGAACAGTGTTAGGAGTCCGAAAACCTTAGTTTTGATCCTTTGTCTATAAATGGCTATATGATTTGGGGCAAGTGTATAAACTTATTAGTGCTGTTTCCTTATCTATAAAATGGCAACAATTCTTGCCTTATCAGTTTCAAAGTGTAAGAATAAAATGCAATTGATTTGGAGGCACTTGAAAGATAAACAAAGATATTATTTTTTTCAGTACATATGAAAAGCAGCATAGCTGTAGAGGAAAATATTGAACTGAGAAATAGAGAAATTTGGCTCTGGTCCTACAGGTCCATGGCAAGTCACTGAATTTTACTGGGCCTGCTACTTTACTATAAAGTGAAAATACTGAGCCATGTGACCTCCAGTCTCTTCCACATCTAAGAATTCTGTGAGTCTCCCAGAGGAACCAAATATGGTAAGACTCACTATCCCTGGCCCTATCTGAATCTAATTCTACAGAATCTCCACTGGATCTTTCTGGTCCCTTTATTAAAGATACAAAGCTTAACTAGATGGGACTGATATTGTTGGTGAACTATCGGTTTATCAGCAGATCTCTAAAACTAATCATACTTGCTTATATATTCTGAATTTATTTTTAGGTTGTTTCTAATAAATGGGCTAAGAATATCAGTACTTTCCCATGCATTATTTTAATGAAACCAATAGTGTCAGCAGACACAAATATTTATGGTCCTTTCCATCTGGCGGTCTCTTTCAAACTACCTTAGTGGTCACACTTAAGGTAAAGTGTTATTCTATTTATCGGAAATAACAGGATTTAATAACACATTTGAATTTAAATAAATTGTGCTACAATCGAGAATTAATGATTAATGACTAACTCATAATGCTATGCCTCATTACAATCCACATCACACACAAAAAAATGCAGTCCCCTATTTTAGTGAAATTAGTTAGCTAGTTGTCCCTAACAAAATTGTTTGTTTTTTAAATTTCAGCAAAATCCAGATAGAAATTGTGACAACATAAAAAGAAGTTGGCTCAAGTATAGGTCTATCCCATGAAGAAAAAATAATTTAGGTGAATAATTTGAATAAAAATCACAAGAAGCACATTAACTACAGTGGAGTCACATGATGCATATATTTAACTTACTCAATGATTTAAGTTTTAAAATGAGGAATATTTAAATAGTGCAGAACAGTTATGCTAATTATTATATTTTATGAAAAATATGACACAGTAAACTTGAGATAACTCTCCTGTTCTTTTAGTTAGTCTCTGTTTCTGCATATCTCTACCTGCAAAAGCACCTCTCTATAATGAGCAGAACTACGAACAGGCAGGTTAGCACAGTGATTAGATGCATGAACATCATCAGCTGTGTGTGGCCCTGGACAAATTACTTAAAATTTCTGTGCTTCCATTTTCTCATCTGTAAAATGAGAGTGAAAATACATTTTTGTCTTAAGGTACTAGAAAGATGAAATGAGTTAATGTATGTAATATAGTGCCTGGCAGATCCTATAATAAAAGGCTAATATGCAAATTGACCGAACGGCAGAACAACCAGTTGCTATGACACTGGGATTACCACTCAGCCAGAGGCCCTGAGCTGGACTCAGGCTGGTGAGCGCAGGCGGTGGCGGGATCCTCTTCCACCTCTGCAGCATCACTAAAGATGTCCAACTGCCGGCTTAGGCCTGCTCCCCGCTGAGGGATCTCGAACTAGGAACTGCGAGAGGGTGCAGGCTGGGGTGAGGGACTCCCCCTGCCCCCAAGTGCATAAATTTCGTGCACCATGCCTCTAGTAGTTTTATAAGTGTCAAGGAGAATTTGTTATCAGCATTGCTATTTTGGTAGTGTTTAATTATTTCTATAATATAGCCCTTAAATGCAAGCCAATTATTTCATGTGATGCTCAACTTAAGAACATCTGTTCCAATGATGGAGGAAAAAAACTATCTTTTTTTTTTTAGTTGATTTTCTCTCTTTTTTGTACAAGAAAATGAACAAGCTCATGGACAAGACCTGAATAATGTCCCAGTCCTAGTTTCCAGTCACTTCGTTCCAAATATAGACTGTAAATTTTTATGGCACGGGGTACATCTACCATCAGTCATCAGTTTTATTATGTAGTATGTTGGTATCATGTGATTTCCAAAGGAACTTTCAAGAATATTTTGATTATTTATGTCTTTGGCCTAATGCCCTAACTTTAGAACTTAAAACCTCATATAGGACAAGACTAAACTATACTGACAATAAATTCTATTTAAGCTTTCAATATATTAATTTCCAAGTCAATCAATTGCTTTTACATGTAAGTACTATTACTTGTTAACATTTAAATTACATTAAATCACTACATATATCATATATATTTATAGTCACTATAAATTTTTCTTTACTAGCTTCACAAGCCGTCTGCCCAAACTTATAAATATTGACAGCATATTTGATTATATTTTTAGGTTATAAACTGTATTATTTAGATCTTACAGTCTTACATGTAATCTAGTTCTATTGCACTTATTGTATTTCTTAATTTTATCATGCATGGTATAATCATTATTCCCATACAATTTAAAAATAACTAGAGATAATATCATTCTATTACATATAATAAATCTCATGCCAGAGTTGATAAGTTGGTTATGTTCTCATGGCACACCCTACATATATAGTACCACTTTAATTAGTAGGTATATAATACTGCTTAGTTAAAGGCAAAGTAAAAGTATCAAACGTCAGTGAATGAATGAAAAATGTTCATACTGGTTTATTATCTGTTTACTTGTGTTTGTTATTTTAATTACTGAAACAAAGGCCACATAAATCTTTTTACGATATCCCTGGAATCTTCACCCTCTCTGTGTAGCAATTATATCCACCTCCAAAGGAATGCGTGCAAGACATCAGAATGGCCACTATCCTTGATGTATCAGGTCTTTCCACACTCTCTATCAGACCTTCTGATGCTTACATGGGCAATCCAGGCCTGGAAACAGTGAGTTGGGACTTATTCATAATTTATAAGCTACACTAAGTTTCATATACACTAAAAAATAAAGTCTGGTTTTTGGCAAAGAGTAGCTGTAAAGTAACTGACTTTCCCCAAGATTTCTGTCACTTATAATTATGCAGACCAACTCTAATTGTAAAGGAAATACACACACACATACACACAATGGCAAACTATAGATTTTTACAAATACAACTCCTGTTATTATGCAGGTCTACATTTATAGAGAAAAACTATATATAATACTTTTTATCTCTCTACATTATGCTTTACAAAATACAACAAAATAGATCAAATCAATTATCTGAAATAACAAATTAGTTATGAAAAACTATTCCAAAGTTATATATACCATCTACTCTAACAAAAGAGTAATATTGAAATTATCTGCCTCTCCGAGATGCCTAAGCCATGCCCACCAGCCAAGCCACGCCCCACCAGCCAATCAGAGTGGCTGTATGCAAATTAACTCAGCCAAGATGGAGGCCGGCAGCCATGGAGGTGGGTGTGGTGGGTGGCAGGCCGCGGGGTGGGCGGGGCAGGCTTGGCCAGCCTGCAAACTGCCATCAGCCCCTCACTGAGGCTGGTCAGGCATGTCAGCAGGTGGACATCCCCCAAGGGGTCCCAGACTGTGAAAGGGCACAGGCCGGGCTGAGGGACCCCCCCGAGTGCACAAATTATTGTGCACCAGACTCCTACTATATGATAAACATATTTAGATAATATACAACATCTTTCTTGGTAATACACAAACAAATACATGTCCCCCATTACTATTGCTGACATACTTCACTAAGGTAAATCTCAAAGGGAAGAATGATTACAGAGGACCTGAGGAAAGGTCACTTACTTGTAAATCTGTACTCATCCTCCCGTCTTCTTATTTCTAACTCTAAGAAAGAGGATGAAAATGGCAACATGAAAATATTATATATTTGTTTAGGGGAACAAACAAGGAGTAGTCCACTTCTTGTCTCTTGAAAATAAAGAACATGTTCATTAACTTTCTTTAGCTTTTCAAACATTATGAAGAATCTATATGCTGCATCCTTTCTACATTAAAAAAAACAACAAACAAAACCCAAACATACTTAATGATGGCTGTCCAGTTGCTAATGTACACATTTGTTAAATATAAAGTTAATATCTATTTTAAGAGAAGAGTAGTAATAATTTAAGTCTTCAATAAGAGTTTAAAACCCTCATACTATAAATACTTTATAACCATTTATTTTTCTAGAACTAGAACAGATAATTATTGATTTGTTGACTGAAGAAACCAGAAAAAATCTTTTTGCTTCATGACTAGGCAGTGTTATTTGGACCTTATAAAATGAAGGTTCTAAATCTTCATTAGTTATTATGACTTACACTTTCTAAAAATAGAGTAACTGATGCTACCACATAACTATTGTGCAGTAACTTCAACAAGTGAACAAGTGTTTTCATTGAGCCAGTTCTATATTTAGTAGCTACTGAAAGTAATCAAAAGATATTGTAGTTTTATAAATGTAAGCAGTTAGCAGAACTCCCTCAAATTGTAAAACGATGATTAAAAGAATATAAAATGATAGCTGTAGGCCTAAGTAAGAAATCAGGACTCCATGGCCCATAGCAACAACAAAATTTTAAATATTAACATTTTACTCTATTCAACTTTTTTTTTAAATAAAATCATTCTATTAGTAACACACACACTGCCCTGGCCAGTATGGCTCAGCTGGTTGAGCATCATCCTGTGCACCATGGAGGTTGCCAGTTCCATTCGTGGTCAAGGGCACATGCCAAGGTTGCAAGCTCAATCCTGGGTAGGGTTCGTGCAAGAGGCAGTCAATCAATGCTGTGCTCTCACATCAATGTTTCTCTTTCTCCCTTCCTTTTCATAAATATTTTCATATATTTTTTACTCTATAAAAAATATACATGGCACATTATTTTGCACAGTACGTTGAGATTACACAGTTTATTGGTGTAATAGAATCTATTATTAATAGCAATTATACTTTGAATCACTTACAAATTTGCCCCTAACCTTGTGCAGTGTAGTTGGGGTCCAAAAGGAAAGAGTGCTGTATGTTCTCCAAGAATTATATATGTACGTATATGCCTTAGGCAGATGAGATTCTGTATCCTGAACTCAAAAGAGAAGGGAACTCCAGAGTCCAAGAGAGCACTGCAAAGATAGGTTCATGGGCAACTGGCTGTGGTGAGGCCTCTAATCCAAAGGTGATATCTCAATCTCTACCTCAGTAACTTTCAAACGTTTTTCACTGAGAACCTTGGTAAGAAATACATTTTACTCTGTGACTCAGAACCATGCACATATAACTAAAAGAAAAAGCTTTAAACAATATAGTTAAATGCACTCTGGTATTTTCTACTAATATCTATTAACTTTTTTTAAATGCCAAATCATTTCAGTACTTTGAAAAATGCTGTACTATACTAAAAGCATTTTAAGACAAAAGCAAGGAGTTGCAATAAAGACTACTTCTAGGCATAGTAATCTCTATTTTGGTCAATTATCAAAACACTAACCTCTAGGTGTTAATGATGTCTGCTTCTCAACCTCTGCTTGCTGCCTCAGATTAGTTGGAATATTATTATATATTCTCTTGTAATGATTGTACACGGCAACTGAAAGCACCTTCTTAGCAAATGACTGGCCAACAACATACTTGTCGAGGTAGTTATAAATCTGAAAAATAATTAGGTATGAATAATTTAATGCGAGGTATCATAAAAATACGCACATTTAAAAGAAAGTTATACAGTGAGCATATTTGCTTCCAGTTTTAAATTTGAACGAAGACTCATCAAAAACACAATGCAAGGGCATGATACATTATGTAGCAATGATTCAAAGTTCCAAACCCTACATGTACAAAAACACAATTTATTTAGCCTAACAAAGTATCACTGGCCTCTTCTAGTGCTACGCTAGTTTCTATTCTATAAACAATAGCATCGATCCTAATTTTTAAAAGTTAATAGTAAAGTCACTTGGAATACCTACATATATCACCAAGAGTCTAAAGCAGTGGTTCTCAACCTTTTGGCCCTTTAAAACAGTTCCTCATTGTTGTGACCCCCAACCATAAAATTATTTTCATTGCTACTTCATAAGTGTAATTTTGCTAATTTTATAAATCATAATGTAAATATCTGATATGCAGGATGTACTTAGGCAACCCCTGTGAAAGAGTCATTTGACCCCCAAAGAGGTCATGACCCACAGGTTGAGAACCGCTGGTCTAAAGATATCATTAATGTAAATCATTATAATTAATCCTTTCTACACCTTTCCAATCATAGGAATAATATTCTTCACAAAGACAATATATTATAAAAGTATCCTTGCCTGCTGCAGTGGCTCAGTGGTTGAGCTATTGACCTAGGAACCAAGTCAGGGCACATGTCCTGGTTGTGAGCTTGATCCCCAGTAGGGGGCATGCAGGAGGCAGCTGATCAATGATTCTCTCTCATTATTGATGTTTCTCTCCTCCTCTTTCCTTCCTCTTTGAAATCAATAAAATATATTTAAAAAATACCTAAAAGTATCCTTTTTAAAAATAGGCACTATATAATCAAAAGCCATTATACTACCAGTATCTATTCATTTTAATACAAGCATTTAGCTTTTTCTGATATTAACTTTAAAGCTACTTATTCATCTACATGGCAATATAAAAGCTTCATTCTTCGAAAAAACTAAAGTTCTATTTGATTCTTGGATACTGCCAACAGGCTGGGACGTGGGATAAATTCCTTCAGCTTTCAGTAAATAGAAATTAACTGTTAATATTAACTAACTCTGGAAAAAAGTTAAATTGCCTAATTATTTTCTAGAACTTTGACTTGGATGTCTAAAGTGTATATAAAGCTTAATAGCTACATTTTCTATTACATCATTTATTTTTTACATGACAAATCCTTTAGTTGTTGACCATATGCATTAGGTTTTTAAAAAATCTTCATTCTTCACAAATTACACTCATGAATTATTAAATCTGCCACAGCATGTTTAGATGAAGAGACAAATGCATTGGTATCAAAATAGAGTTGAAGAAAGCTACACCAAGACAGAGGATTAGAAATAATTGAAGAGTACAAACATCTGAAACATGGCCAGAACACAGGGCACATAGTCCAGGAGCAGGGCTCCCTGTTCTCAGAAGGTGCACACCAAGTACCCACTCAATGGGGCTGGTGGTACACTCTGTTGTGTTTCATACAGCCAAATCACAATCTGTCTGAGACTCCTGGAAAGAGCCCACAACACAAAAGTCACAGCTATAGAGGAGAGTGCCATAAAAAAAATTACTCGCTTCCAGTGTTAGCCTGAGGCTATTTTACCATAGACTAATTTAATGGGGAGAGGGGAATTGCAGGCTGATATTATTTAGGTGGTCAAACTAACAAAAATAAATCCATAGTTGCTCTATTTGAAGGTTATCATTTTAGATTAATTTAGTATTAACACTATTTTAATAATCATCCAACTACATTTCATTGTTACTGAATAGAGTAATCATGACATAGGGGAAAAAGCAACGAACTCCATACCTAAAGTCCAAGTATCAAATATCAAAAACAATTTGGCCAAATACAGTCCATATTAATAACTTAGAATATGTGTTTAGATACTAGTATGAGGATATAATATAAACTTTCAAGATCAAATGCTTGTAAGACTTTATACCTTCTTTGGGGGAGGAGGTGGTTTCTGTTGGAATGCCAATTTTACAGCTTCTGCTGCTGATTCTGGTTCTTTAATTATGCTTTTCTTTGAGTCTGCTTCAGATAGCACAACAAAAAAATGATGACATTTTTCACACTTCACAAAACGGGTGGATGCTGTAAAAGAGTCAGCAGAGAAAAAGAAATAATTCAAATAGTATTTCAACTCAAAGATTCAATGAAAAATAAAACTATGTACTTGACAAAAAGTAGACTTGTAGTTCACTCCACTAGCTACAAACAAATAGCCTAGTTTACATCTAAGATAGATGATAAAGATAGATGAGTTTGGTCAACTACATTTTCTTCATTTCCACTAGGTTCTGTCATCTAATCCAATAAAAGAGTAATATGCAAATTAACCATCACCCTGAGACACCTAAGCCACGCCCACCAGCCAATCAGAGTGGCTGTATGCAAATCAACCCAGCCAAGATGGCGGCTGGCAGCCATGAAGCTAGAGCAAACAGGAGGCTTCCGTTGCACCAGCGATGGAGGAAACTGCCTGCCTAGGCCAGCTGGGCCTCTGCTCAAGGCAACAATGTTTCAATTATAGAATCCACGGACTCAAGCAAATAGGAGGCTTCATTGCTCCAATGCAAAAACCTGAGAGCTTTATTCGAGTTAACTCGGACTTCCCACACACGCTCACCGACGCAGTGGCATGGTGGGGAAGAAGTGCAGGTTTCAGGAAAACAAAGGATTTACAGGGCCGGAAGTAGTGGGTGGGGTAACGTGTGTGACCCCTGTTGATTGGTCAAGGGAAGGTCCAAGGCAGGGCATTTCCTCTGCATTCCTATTGGCTGGTCTGCAGTCTCACACTGCCCTTTCATTCCCTCCTTGGTTTTATGTACATGAGTCAAATCATTGACTCTTCTGGGTCAAATATACTTCTTTCCCCCGAGGTCCTGAGGGGAGCATTCTGTTCATCCACCCTTTTCCCAAAGCCCCCTTGTGCATTTGGTCATCCTGTCAAGCAGATGTCCTTGCTGCGTGGAGCAGAGCTCCCTTCTCTACGTCCCGAACACGAGGAAGAGGGCCTGAACCGGTTCCTTCTCTGGAGGCACCCTCCGTAGCAGGGGCCTCCCACACCCCTGCCAGGTCCTCTGGCCTTGACAGGTCCCGGCCTCGCCCTCCGAACGACCAGCCCCCAGCCCAGGGCTCTCCCCAGGCACCAAAAGGCACTCCTATGTGGCCCCGGAGGTCAGCCAGGGAGAGGGGCCTGGGCACTGGTGCTGGGGCAGCTCCGCAGATGCAGGCAGCCACCTGTATGAGGGTGCTGGCAAGGGCACTGTCATGCGAGCCAGAGTGGACGCCAGAGGCCTAGGGTTCTGCGCTCAAGGCAACAAAGTTTCAATTATAGAAGATAAATAAACTCCAGAAACCTGATTCCAGCCAGCCTCACTGGGACGTTGGGTCAATGGGAGCTGTGGGCAGCCTGAAAACGGTCCTCAGCCCATCACCCAGGACGGGCAGGCACGCCAGCAGGTAATACCCCCCAAGGGATCCCAGATTGCGAGAGGGCACAGGCTAGGCTGAGGGACGCCCCCCTCCCACCGAGTGCACAAATTTTTGTGCACCGGGCCCCTAGTTTTATAATATAACACATTAAGAGAAAAGATTGATTGAACATTTCAAATTCCCAAACACTAAAGTTATTTTTTAAAACCACTATGATAAGAATATTAAAATATTATTTATTTCATTAAAATAAGTGAACTGTAAAAAAGTAAAATACAAGTAAATTAATCCATTTTCCTAATATTTTATTATTAAAAATTTCATACACAGAAGTTGAAAGAGAGAAATCTATTTTAATCCCCCCCAAATATAAAAAAGTATATTTTTTAGGTTCTTCAAGCCTAAAACTGTAACTTGGTAAAAAGATAAAATTATTTCATACCTTCCTTATTTTTATCTTTAATACTTCCAGTAATTCCTATGTCTCTGACCTAAAAACCACTGAGAAACTAACGAAGTAACAATATTCTCAGTCATATTTACTATTTACTTCATTTAAAGATAATCATATAGCTTTTGAAAACAACACAAGGGCAGTTAAAAGTGAGGGTAAAACTGCTTTCTTAATGGCAATACATCAACTACATAATATCCTGTGTTAAACCAAAAGTGACTTCTTCCTTCCTCTCTTTCTAAAACATAGCTTTAAGTAATATAGGCTGCCGCTGGCCCTGGAAGCCGCTGTGGCTTTGTCTGGATGGACATCTGGAAGATGTCCACTCTAATTAGCATAAACTCTTAACCTTTCTAAGCCTTCTCTTACTGAGGGTAACTAGGGGTAGAAAGCAGCATGACAGTAGAGAAACCCATATAGACTAATAACAGATACAAAGCAAAATATGCATAGAAATTAGTTACATGTTGGTAGGTCTAGGTAGTAATATATTTTTTGTGTAATATAACTAGACAGGTGAACTGTAATACAACTAAACATAGTTTTAAAAAAACTTTTAAAACTATGATAATCTCTCTCCTTTGGAAATATTATAACACAGATTACAAGAAAAACTGCCCTGGCAAATACACCTAACTCTTCACAAAATAATCTAAATTTTATAAAATAGACAATCCCACAATTGAAACATAAATGTAATTATTAATCCAATCAATTTGATTCTTATGTGTTCCTTCTTAAACACAGGCCAATTAAAAATTCATTCAGGATAAATTATAGCAGCAAATTTTAAAACAGAAGACAGAATGCTTACCTAAAGAAAATATCAAACTATTACAAGTACCTTCAATTAACCCAAGCCCAAAAACATTATCACCATTTCCCATCAACAGGGAAAAGTCAATGCCTCTATTTTATGAGGCACCAGCTTACCATTGTTAGTGATGGTAAACAGGGCAAGGATTAAAGGGCAGAGAAGCCTCTGATTTAATTCAGGCTGTGTGACAAGAAAATCTGCTTGAGAACATACAAACAAAATATTTCTCTAAAGAAATTAGGTCAAAGGGGAAGAGATTAAACATCAACAATCATCCTTTTTTGCTTACTGTTAAAGGGTTGCTTAAATTCCACTTGAATATTTGCAATACAATTTTACACTGAAACATATTCAACATATACCCAAATTCAAAGATGCAATTTTATTTATTGAAATGCTTATTTTTTTTTAAAAAAAGCACTGCAATGCATATTTTGCTCTTCAAAACTAAGAGCAAAAATCTAATTTTGTTAAATTATAAGGGGATTAAAATCTTCTTTAAAAATATTTTTTTAATTGATTTCAGAGAAGAAGGGAAAGGTAGAGAGAGATAGAAACATAATGATGAGAGAGAACCATCAGTTGGCTGCCTCCTGCATGCCCCCTAACCAAGTTCGAGCCTGCAACCAAGACCATGACAAGAATTGAACCCAGGACCCTTCAGTCCACAGGCCAATGCTTTATCCACTGAGCCAAACAAGCTAGAACCCTCTATTTATATATATACTAGATGCCTAGTGCACAAAAATTCATGCACTGCGGGGTGAGGGTCGGGGGGTCCCTCAGCCCAGCCTGCCCCTTCTCACAGTCCAGAAGCCCTCCCTGACTGCTTAGGCCCGCTCCTGCTCTTGCAGCCCCGCCTTCACTCCTGCCCCCACAGCCCCACCTCCTCTGCTCCCGTTCCAGTGTTGGCGCAACCTCTTCCCCTGCAGCGCACCTCTCCCGTGCTGCTGCTGACCCTCAAAACCGCTATGGCTTTGCCTGGATGGACATCTGGAAAACGTCTGCTCTAATTAGCACATTATCCTTTTATTAGTGTATATAACACACACACACACACACACACACACACACACACATACTAGAGGCCGGGTGCATGAAATTCATGCATGGGGGGTGGACCCTCAGTCGGCCTGTACCCTCTCCAATCTGGGACTCTTCAGGGGATGTCCAACATCCCTCTCGCAATCTGGGACCACTGGCTCCTAACCATTCACCTGCCTGTCTGCCTGATCGCCCCTAAGCACTCTGCCTGCTGGCCCGATGCCCCTAACTGCTCCCCTGCTGACCTGATTGCCCCTAACCACTTCCCTGCCAGTCTGACCACCCTTAACTGCCCTCCCCTGCTGGCCTGATTGCCCCTAACTGCCTCTGCCTCAGCCTCCGCCACCATAGCTTTGTCCAGAAGAACATCTGGTCTCATTAGCATATTACCCTTTTATTAGTGTGTGTGTATATTTTTTTTTTTACTGATTCCAGAGAGGACCGGAGAGGTAGAGAAAGATAGAAACATAATTATGAGAGAGAATCATTAATCAGCTGCTGCCTGCATGCACCCCACTGGGGACGGAGCCCACAACCCCAGCATGTACCCTGACTGGGAATTGAACCATGACCTCCTGGTTCGATGCTCAATAACTGAGCCACTGTGGCTGGGCTAAATCTCTTTTTTTTTTAATGATTACTGCAAGTAACCTATATTCCTTTATACACAGAATAATGATCCCAGTACACATGCTTGTATAGTATGCCAGCAACAGGGAGACTACCTTAGTAAAAAATTTTTTAGGAAATTAGTTTAAAGTCTCTCATGATTTTAAACAAGTTTCAGGTCCAACATAAAATTTCCAAAACATTGCAGAGAAGTTTAATTTCTGCCCTATGAGACAGGTAAGTGCAGTAAGCCTTCAAAGAGTATTATATACATAAAAATAAAAACAACTAAAGGCTCTAAATTAAAGAGGGCAGACTATTCACATTTGACAAGTTATTTTTTAAATGGGCAAAAGAACAGTATATCTTAGTCATTGTAATCAACTTTCTTAGATATTATTCTTAATTTCAATTTCTGATGATTTTCTATATTTTCATAATGGTATCTATAAAAATGGTATTTTATGTCAACAAAGACAAGCAAGAGTAATACCACTGTAAGAAAAACAAACATTACTACAAACAAACCTGTTAGATTAAAATATATAGCAAGGTCCATGAGCTAAAAATGACAATGAAAATTATATGAAATTTGAATTTCAGTGTCCATATACAAAGTTTTATTGGAACACAGCATCCTCATTCATTTACATTGTGATTGTTTTTGCACTATAACTATAAAGGAGAATAGTTGCAATACAGACCATATGGCCCACAAAGCCTAAAATATTTACTATATGCTCACTCCTGCTACACAGCATTTAAAAGGGAAGAACTACCCATAGAATGAGAGAAAATATTTGCAAATCACGTATCTGGATAAGGGTCTAGTATTCAAAATATATAAAGAACTCATAACTTAACAATACAAATAACCCAATTTAAAAATGAACATAGGAGTGGGCCCTATAGCTCAGGATTAGATCAGTGGTCTTGTAAAAAATGAACATACAATTTAAATACTATTCTTTTCTCCAAAAAAGACATATCAATGACCAATAAACATATGAAAAGATGCTTAATGAGTAAAGACTCATTAGGGAACTAAATATCAAATTCCTATGATGGCTACAACAAAAAGACAGATAAGTGTTGAAAAGGATGTGGAATAATTGGAACCCTTATACATTGATAGTTGGGTTGTAGGATGGTAGTCTCTTGGAAAAACAGTTTGGAAGTTTCTTAAAAAGCTACACATAAGCCCTGGCCAGGTAGCTCAGTTGGTAAGAGCATCCGCCTCATACGCCAAGGTTACAGGTTTGATTCCAGGTCAGGGCACATACAAGAAACAACCAAATGAGTAATAAATAAGTGGAACAACAAATTGATGTCTCTCTCTCTTCCTCCCTCCCTCCCTTTCCTTCCCCAATCAATAAAAACTAAAAATAATTTTTTTCAATAAAGCTAAACATAGTTACCATTTCACTCAGCAATTCCGTTCCTAAGCAGATGCCCAAGTAAAAACACAAACATTGTGCACACAAATGTTCATAGCATTGCTTTTTTTTGGTTAATCCTCACCTGAAGATAATTTTTCCACTGATTTTTTTTTCTTTTTTTTTAGAGAGTGGAAGGGAGGGAGGGAGGGTGGGCGAGAAACAGGGAGAGAGAGAAAGAGAAGGGAGAGACAGAGGGGAAAAAATGTGAGAGACACACTGATTGGTATGCACCCCAATAGGGTCAGGGATCAAACCTGCAAACTAAGTAAGTGCCCTTGACTGGGAATCAAACCCATGACCCATTGGTGCATGGGCCAGTGCTCTAACCACTTAACCACTCTGGCCTGGACACTGTAGCATTATTCATAACTAGGGGCTCGGAGCACAAAAATTTTATGCACTCAGGGGGTGGGGGGATCTCTCAGCCCAGCCTGTGCCCTCATGCAGTCTGGGACCCCTCGGGGGATGTCCATCTGCTGGCATGCCTGGTGAAAGGCTGATGGCTGTTTGCAGGCTGGCCAAGCGCCCCCAGTGGGAACCCTCACCCCATTGGGGGTATGGCCAGTCTGAGTGAGGGGCTAAGGGCTGTTTTCAGGTTTTCCACAGTCCCTTCAGGGTTCGGGTCTCTACTGGGGTACCTGGTCATCCTAGGTGAGGGCATGAGGGCCGTTTTCAGGCTGCCCACAGGCCCTTCAGAGTTCAGGTCTCTACTGGGGTACCTGGGCAGCCTGGGTGAGGGGCTAAGGGCCGTTTTCAGGCTTTCAGGCTGCCCACAGCTTCCACTGATCCAACATCCCAGCGAGGCTGGCTGGAATCATGTTTCTGGGGTTTATTTATCTTCTATAATTGAAACTTTGTTACCTTGAGCAGAGGCCTAGGCAGGCAAGGAAGCCTCCTGTTTGTTTCAGCTCCATGGCTTCTATAACTGAAACATTGTTACTATGAGCAGAGGTTCAGCCAGCCTAGGCAGGCAGTTGCAAAGGAAGCCTACTGTTTACTCTAGCTCCGTGGCTGCCAGCCTCCATCTTGCTGGGTTAATTTGCATATAGCTGCTCTGATTGGCTGGGAGGCGTGGCTTGGCTGGCGGGCGTGGCTTGGGTGTCTTGGAGTGAAGGTCAATTTGCATATTACTCTTTTATTAGAGTAGATAGCTAACAAGTAGAAGCAACTCAAATGTCCATCAACAGATGAGTGGAAAATGAAATACTACCATTCAACTACAAAAAAACAATGAAAGACTGATACATAATGCAACACAAATGAACCTTAAAAATATCTTCTATAATAATAAAAGGGTAATATGCTAATTAGACCGGGTGTCTTCCAGAAGTCCTTCCTGACGAAGCCAGGACAGGAGGGAAGCCAGCTGGGGTCCTGGGTGCCTTTGGGCGGCTAGAAGAGGGAAGCAGCCCGGGTCCCAGGTTCCTGCTGGTAGCTGGAGGAGGGGAAACCCGAGTCCCGGGTGCTGGAGGGAAGCTGGTGGAGGGAAGCCAGTGCCGGCAGCTGGGGGAAGGGAGGCCTACTCTTGCACAAATTTTCATGCATCAGGCCTCTAGTGCTAAATAAAAGAAGCCAGACCCAGCCCTGGACATGTGGTTCAGTCAGTTGGAGCATGGTTCTGGACATGGACACTAAAAGGTTGTGGGTTCGATCCTGTCAGGGTATATGGGAGGCAAATGATCATGTTTCTCTCTCACACAGATGTTTCTCTCTCTTCCTCTCCCTTCCTCTCTCTAGAATCAATAAAAAACATCCTTAGGTAAGGATTAAAAAAAAAACCAAAAAACTAAAACCTCAAAAAAAACTTTTTAAAGGAAAAGGACTAGACCTGTATATTAACATATATAGCTCTCAAAACATTGCTGAGTTGAAAGAAAAAACAACAAAAACTTGAATGATACCACTTATGCTTTTAAAAAGTTTTATGTTCAATTAAGATATATTACAAAATATATCTTTAACTTTATAATGCTCTACTTTTTCATGAAGAGGGACATATACGTGTATTCCTCAGGTAATTAAAAATAATTTAAAATGACAAAAAGTAGACAATTACCTAAACAGGCCATTCACAAAATAACTGTAAGTGACAAAAAGCACATAAAAAGATGTTTATGGCCTTGGCCAGTATAGCTCAGTTGGTTGAACTAATGGTCCATGCACTGAGAAGTCATTGGTTCCATTCCTGGTCCAGGCACATGCCTGAGTTTCAGGCTCCATCTCCAATCTGCAGGAGGCAACCAAGGAAGTAATGTTTCCAAAGGCGGAGGGCCTAGACTCACTGCTGGGGCCTGTTACTCCTCAGTAGTAAAGATCCAGAGAACAGAGACAGTGTCATGCTCATCTATGAATTTTCTGAGCCCAGCAGTGTCTGACTCAACAGATGTTTGAGTATGTATCCTTCTTTTACTTTTCTCTTCCACATCCCCCTACTCCATTACAAGTCACAAATAAACCACCTCAGAACTGAACTGATTAGTGTATAGTGTTTTCCACACTTGGTCTCACTATTATATTTATAGATTCTAGGATCCTACCCAATACCTACAGAATGCTAATCTCTAGGGAAGGAGGGAATCTATGGTTAACAATCACCCTCAGTGCTCACTTTTAAAAAAAAAGTTTCAATATTTAAAGTGTTCACTTAATCACTGTTAAACAACAGTGACCTGGCAGGTTTTGAAAACACTGTATAAAAGGAAACTAAATCTTGAGAGGACCTAGTTTATTAAAAAATATATATTAAAAAATATATATAATATGACATTACCATTATGAATTGAGCAATTCTCAGATTTTTGAGAACTTTAGTATATCACACCAAATTTTGTTAACAGAAAAGTTATTTAGAAGTGTATCATCCAGTTCTACTACTTTCATTTTATACTGCAATTCAAATTACTGTTCAGAATGATTTTTCTCTTTGACCTCTTACTAGGTAAAAACTACAAACAGAACCTCTAACATTGCAGCTACAAAATGGAACTACTTTAAAGTCTTTCTAAAACTGTAAAAATATGCTACATATAGTACTTTTTCATATAGTGGCCAATTAATAGCACTGATAAATGTGAAACTGAAGTTTTTGGGTTAGAATACAGAGAATCCTCTCCAGCTAATAATCAGAAACTGAAACTTCTGCTACACCTTACCATCAACCTTTCATAATTGGACTCTATAGGAAGGCTGACTTGTTAGTATAATGTAATTTACTCAAGTCATTACCATTAACTCTGATCATATAGGAAATTAGTTATTTGATTCATTAAACAAAATATGTTGCAGGAGATAGCAAGATGGCGGCATAAGGTAAACACTGTAAATGCAGCCGTGAGCACCTATTGCAGAATAACCACGAAAAGAAAACTCGGACACCACTCACACCCACAGGAAGGCTGGCTGAGTGAAAATTCTACAACTAGAAAGAGTCTGAGACTCAGAGGAGTGAGGAGTGGCGGAAGCAAAGTACAGAGGTACGGAGGCACATGCAGCACGGGGCTCCGGGAGAGGGCTGGCGCCAGAGGACACAGTTCTTTTTCAAACCGGAAGGAGCCACAAGCTCCCAGCAGCTCTGAACTCCAGTTCCAGGCGAGTTTCTGAGGACCCAGACGCATACCCGGAGAAGGGGGACTGACTGGCACTGGGAGGAAATCCAAAGAGGGTTTCTCTCAGCGTTCCTTGCAGCAATTACTGCGGGACACAGAGACCCAATGTCTCTCAGCGCAAGGCTGAGAATAGGCCATAGCTGTTTGCTCTGCCCCGTAGACTCCCCGAGGCCCTACCCCTCCCAAGCTGCGTCAGAGGCTTTTGCATATTAAAGGCTGAGTAGCCTAAGGCAAAGGCTAAATCAACACCTCCTTAAAGATACAAGAGCCAGCCTCACCCAGTGGCCAGAGTGGGACCATCCTAAATAAAACTCAGATCCACAAGGGACACACTCGGGGGAGATGCAGTGAGCACAAAAGCCCCACTGAAACAACTCTTGCCCCATAAGGGTGTCTCCAGCACAGAAGTTCTCCCACTGTAGACACAGCTGACTCTCATAACCAAGTGGCTTAGAGGTTAACTCATCTCAGTGATCACCTAACTCAGAAAGGGAAGCAGCCAAAATGCGGAGACAAAGAAACAGATCACAAATGACAGAAATGGAGGAAAGAAAACGACAGTATATAGAGTTCAAAACCACAGTTATTAGGTTTTTCAAGAATTATCTAGAGACTGCTGATAAATTTAATGAGACCCTCAATAAATCTAATGAGACCCTCAAGAATATGATAAAGGACCAACTAGAAATTAACCATACACTGACTGAAATAAAGAATAATATACAGAGATCCAACAGCAGACTAGAGGATCGCAAGAAGCAAGTCAAAGAATTGAAATACGAAGAAGCAAAAAACACTCAAATGGATAAGCAAAAAGAAAAAAGAATCCAGAAGTGTGAAGATAGTGTAAGGAGCCTCTGGGACAACTTCAAGCATACCAACATCAGAATTATAGGGGTGCCAGAAGAAGAGAAAGAGCAAGATATTGAAAACCTATTTGAAGAAATAATGACAGAAAACTTACCTCACCTGGTGAAAGAAATAGACTTCCAAGTCCAGGAAGCACAGAGCATCCCAAACAAAAGGAACCCAAGGAGGACCACACCAAGACACATCATAATTAAAATGTCAAGAGCAAAAGACAAGGAGAGAATCTTAAAAGCTGCAAGAGAAAAGCAGTCAGTTACCTACAAGGGGGAACCCATATGACTGTCAGCTGATTTCTCCACAGAAACTTTGCAGGCCAGAAAGGAGTGGCAAGAAATATTCAAAGTGATGAATAACAAGAACCTACAGCCAAAATTACTTTACCCAGCAAAGCTGTCATTCAGAATTGAAGGTCGGATAAAGAGCTTCACAGACAAGAAAAACCTAAAAGAGTTCATCACCACCCAACCAGTATTATATGAAATGCTGAAAGGTATCCTTTGAGAAGAGGAAGAAGAAAAAGAAAGTAAAAATTATGAATAACAAATACATATCTATCAACAAGTGAATCTAAGAATCAAGCGCATAAAAAATCTGATGAACAGAATAAACTGGTGAATAGAATAGAATCAGAGGCATAGAAAGGGAGTGGACTGACAATTCTCAGGGGTTAAGGGTGTTGGGGGTGCGTGAAGAGAATGGACAATAATCGTACACCTATGGATGAGGACCGTGGGGGGGCAAGGACAGAGGGTGGGGTGGGAACTGGGAGGAGGGGAGCTATGGGAGAAAAAAGAGGAACTGTAATAATCTGAACAATAAAGATTAAAAAAAAATATGTTGCATTTCAGAGAGAATTACTGACACCAAGCAAAAATAGGACTGTTAATTTCTTCTTTCTCTTAGTGTCTGAATCATTAATGATTATCAGACATTTTCTAGAATTGAGAGCATAGGTCCTCTGAAAAGTACTTAGAGAAGGAAAATACCTTAATATTTGAATGACCCACTTCTCCAGTTTTATGACACGATCAATAGGCAGGTGAAGAACAGAATAATAAGTACAGAATAAGCAAGCCTTGGTTCTTGTACAGCTTAATAGTTACAAAAACTGACCCTGCACCTTCTCGTTCTCCCTCTGCTTCTCTCCCCACCACCCTCACCACTCTTGTTCTGCTCTGCCATGCTGTGCTCTGAAGAGATACCCGCCATCTCCCAGCAAGTGGCTTTGCTGGGCTTTTGGAGCATGCCACTGCCCGACCAAGGGTAGCAGGCTATGATCTGTACAGTGCCTATGATTATACAGTACCATCTATAGAGAAAACCCTTGCGAAAACCAACATTCAGATAGCTCTTCCTTCTGGGTGCTATGGAAGAGTAGCTCTATGTTCTGTCTTGGCTGCAAACATTTCACAGATGTAGGAGCTGGTGACATAAATGAAAATTATAGCAAATCTTGCTGTACTGTTTAATTTTGGCAAAGAAAGGTTTGAAGTAAAAAAAGATGACCAAATTACACAGCTCATTTGTGAATGGATTTTTAAATCCAGAAATACAGGAAGTTCAAGTTTCGGACGACACTGAAAGGGGTTCAAGAGGTTTTGATTCCATTGGAAAGAATGAAAATTGATGCCAAGAACAGAAAATGAAAAAAAATGTACTTTTTTCTTAAAAATAAAGAGTTTTTGTTTAGTGTTTTGCACTTCTATGAACTTAATAGCTTTAGCTTCTAAAAATATTTGGTGTTCTTATATCAAAGAAAGGGTACCCTGTTGGGATCACAGAACTTACACTTTCTTGTGTTTTTCTACATTTGACTATTATATATATCTGCATGGTAACCTAAAACAGTTTCTTTTTTCAATGAAATGTATATCAATCACAGATTCCCTCCTCCCAAAACTGTACTATTTAATTCACTGAATGCGAGGAAGAAACAAGATGGCTGCATAGGGTAGACACTGTATATGCAGCTGTGAACAATTATTTCAGAAAAACCACGAAAAGAACACACGGACACCACTCACACCCACAGGACGGCTGGCTGAGTGAAAATCCTACAACTAGAGAAGAGTCTGAGACTCAGAGGAGTGGCGGAAGCAAAGTACAGAGGTACGGAGGCGCGCGCACGGGCTCGGGGAAGGGCTGATACCGGAGGTCGTGGTTCTTTTCCAAAACAGAGAGAGCCACAAGCTCCCAGCGGCTCTGAACTCCAGTTCCAGGCGAGTTTCTGAGGTCCCACAGACACCCAGAGAAGGGGGACTGACTGGCACCAGGAGAAAACCCAAAGCGGGTTTCTCTCAGTGTTGCTTGCAGCAATTACGCGGGACACAGAGACCTGGTGTCTCTCAGAGCAGGGCTGAGAAGAGCCATAGCTATTTGCTCCGCCCCGCCTGGCAAACTCCCCGAGGCCCCGCCCCTCCCAAGTGCGTCAGAGGCTTCTGCAGCAACACCTCCTTAAAGATACAGGAGCCAGCCTCACCCAGTGGCCAGAGTGGGACTAACCTAAACAAAACAGATCCACAAGGAACACACTCGGGGCAGATGCAGTGAGCATAAAAGCTCCACTGAAACAACTCTTGCCCCATAAGGGTGTCT
>PVJC01009453.1:0-45897 GCA_004026665.1 Murina feae
GTGAATCAGGGTGCTAGATAAGGCCAGCTTGAATCAAAAGGAAAGAAAGGAGAAAAGGCATACTAAAGAAATGAAGGTTATGCACAATCACAGCATCTCTAAAGCAGTTTCACGCATTCAAAAATTACAGGGTGAAATAAAATATATGAACCAGAATGCTGTTCCTCCTCATTCTTTGCCATGTGAAACCTCATAACAGATACACCAATATCTCTGAGAAGCAGATGTTTTGGTAACGAGTCTAAAATTATGTATCCCAAGATGGCATGAGAGCAGACTTTCAATCATCAAGTTCATGAATTCATATGACAAACACTTATTTTAGAACACCCACAATGTGTCAAGCATCATTCTTGATGTTTGGTCAATATTTGTGAATAGAGGAAAGATCCTTACCCTCATAGAGATTACATCCTAACAGGGCAAAACACACAAAACAATAAACATAATGCAAGAAATTTACCCTATAGTATATTTGCAACAAAGGGGAGTTGAAAAAGAGCATTGCTCCTGAAATCCCAATTTCTGAGCTTGAACCTCAGCTCCACCACTTCCTAGCTGCGTGACTTAGGTAAATTACATAGCCTCTCTGTGCTTCAGTTTCCTTCTGACCTATTAAATATGCAAGACAATTAGTACCTTCTCCATAAAGTTGCCATATGCAGTAGATAAATTAATACCTGTCTAGAATGCCTGGATTATGGCAAGAGGTATGTAACTGTTTATTAAGTAAATCATTGCTGTGAAAAAAATTTAAAGTTACATGCATGTCAGGGAGTATGTGGGGCAGGTAATTTTTCATGAGGTTGGCCAAGAGACATTTGAGAAGAAAAAATATGAGCAAAGTCTTGAAGAAGAGTTAGCCAGACAAACATATTGGGTAAGAGCAGTCCAGTGACCTTTTTGAATGTCCGAAGGTAAGCATGTGACTGCTGAGTTGGGAGAACTATGGCTTGAATGGAGTGAGCCTCGGTATCAGGAGGGAGTTTGAGGACCACTGGGAGGATGCTAGCTTTTATTTTGAGTGAAATGAGAAGTGATTGATAGCTTTAAGAAGAGGAGTGCTATAAACTGCTTTTTTTCTTTTAAAACGGTTATTTTGCTGCATTGAAAACAAAGTGTAAGGCATCAAGCCAAAAGCAGGGAGACCAGTCATCCATGTGAAAGATGATGATGGCTTAACTCTGAACGTTGCAGGGGAGATGGTAAGAAGGGTTTGGATTCTGCATGTATCTGGAAGCTAAAGCCAAATGGAGTTCCAGATGGGTTGCATAGAATGGGCACAGGAAATAGAAAAATCCAAGCTAGATGTAAAATGAAGTGTTCTCTCCTTTTGTTGCAAAAAGCTTTATTGTTTCCATTCGGTGAAATGTTCTCTTAATGATCACTCCTGTCTGCCCTCCTTCCTACCTACAATTTTATGCATGTGCCCCCATTCTATTTTTGCAGGTAATGCCAAGAAAACTCCCAAGTCTAGGAAAAAACATAATGTAAGCCAAAGAGAGCGGGTGTGAGAGAAACAATGAGACAGAGGAGAGAAGCGTGGCCCCTTTGGATGAGGCATTCAGGCCAGCCGCCCCTCCCACAGGATGTCGTGAAGAACAGCTCCAGCCTGAAAGAGTAAAAAAGAAGGAATTCTTACCATTTGCATCAGCATGGATGGAACTGGAGAGCATTATGCTAAGTGAAATAAGCTAGTCAATGAAAGATAAATACCACATGATCTCACTTATTTATGGATAATAAAGACCATTATAAATTGATGAACATAAACAGATACAGAGGCAGAACAGCACTGAACATACTGTCAACCTAGAGCTGGAAGGCTGGGGAGGGTTGGGGGGGGGAGTTAAGAGATCAACTGAAAGACTTGTATGCATGCATAGGAGCATAATCAATGGGCACAGGACACTGGGGGGGAGGGGAGGAGGGGGGAAGGTCAAGGGAAAAAATGGAGACCTAGTTAACATTTGTTGTAATACTTTAAGCAATAAAACAAAATTAAAAAAAAAAGAAAGAGGTGCAGATGGAAAGGCTTGGTGGCCCCATCCTGGTAATGCCCAGCTCTGTGATAATCTTTCACAGGATGAACCAGGCTGGAGAAATGTCTCTGAGCTGGCATGGATTTCTTTAAGTCTACTTTTGGGGAACAAAAAGATCAGGGAATCTAAAAATAAATATGGGTGCTATCTTTGAAAATAGGTTTTTTTTTTTAATCTCCCCTCTCTCCTTCCCAGTCAGTCCCTTTTGTCATTCCATCCTCTTCCTTCTCCATGGGTGGGAATAAGCCACATCTAAACATCTAAACTGTCGAAGAATAATTGATTTTTCAGAAATTGATACTGACTTTTCCCAATGATGCCTATTAGACCTGAATAACCATCGCTCCGCAGAACCAGCCCGGTATTTCCGAAGTACTCAAAACGGTGATTTTCTGAAGAAGATGATCATGTGGAAAACGTCTTTGTCTCATTTTCCATGCTCTCCCAGTGTTTGTGTGCACTCTCTCTTTTCGTCTCGCTTCCCTTTCTCCACTCTGGCCAGCTAAATATTCACCCATCAAAGCCATTTAGAGTTTAATGCCTCAAAACCCTGTATCTATGTAATGTACAATCCCCTTTAAAAAGGAATTTTTCTGGAATCTGACCACAGTCATTCACTCATTAACAGATGTTGCAGCCCCAGGCTGCGTTTCTCTGGAGTAGGGAATGGATTCATGACATCTTCCGTCAGAAGTCAATAAGCTATCATGCAGCCCTCCTGGGCTCTGAGCAGGTGCTCCTTCCTTTCTTTTGACAATAGAAAAGGTTCCCAAGACCCAGGATGACAGCCCCTGTGTTAGTACTTAGTGGCTCTGCTGACAGGTGTTTCTCTGTACACACAGACAACAGGTGTTTGTCTGGTGCCTCCTGCCAAAACCCAAAGAGCCGGAGTAGAAAACAAAGCCCATTTTTGAAAATGATTGCTCTAATTAAGAGCAATGGTAATGCAAACGATGAAAACATATACATACTCACACTCACACTTTCCCAAATCTTGTGTCCCCTTGATAGAGGAAATGACAGACACATTACCAAGCATTACAATGTATCTTTTTCATGTTTCTTTCCTTTTATTTAAAAAACTAGAGGCCTGGTGCACAAAAATTTGTGCATTCGGGGTGGGGGGGGGCAGTCTGGCCTGTGCCCTCTGGCAGTTCGGAGCCCTTAGGGGATGTCCACTTGCCAGTGGGGACCAGGACGAACCTGCAGTTGGACATCCTTAATGCTGCTGAGGAGGCGGGAGAGGCTCCCACCACCATCGCTACCGCTATACTGGCAGCCATCAGCTGGCTTGTGGCTGAGCAGAGCTCCCCCTGTGGGAGTGCACTGATCATCAGGGGCAGCTCCTGCGTTAAGCGTCTGCCCCTTGGTGGTCAGTGTGTGTCATAGTGATCAGTCATTCCCAGTCGTTCTGCTGTTAGAGTCAATTTGCATGTTACCCTTTTATTATATAAGATTATATAGTTGACAGGCAAACAACATACTTTTAAATGCTAAAGATATCAC
The DNA here is from genome assembly GCA_004026665.1 of Murina feae. Lineage (NCBI taxonomy): Eukaryota > Metazoa > Chordata > Mammalia > Chiroptera > Vespertilionidae > Murina > Murina feae. The sequence continues at coordinate 3,549 of PVJC01009453.1, forward strand.
TTCTTTTGGGTAGAAATTTCAATGATTATTAAGTTATCTTTTGAAACCATTCTTCACAAGGATTCTCAATTAGGAATTATACTTTGTTGTGCATTTGGGGATTACAAGGCAGTGTATGCTGAAAGAAATATGCCTTTGAGGAGCTTCTAATTTACTAGAGACCATACATACCCATAAGAAAAGTGAAATAGCTGAGCAATAATCAAGTCACAATACTTTTGGTGGGGACCTTCATCACAGTTCCATTGTGTGTCCACCCATCTGACTCCCAGCAGGAAATTGCCTCCATTACAACCAAGAAAAGTCCCGATTGTAATATGCTTTATGCTTCTCAATCCCTCCCTTAAGAATCATATAGGAGCTTCAAATATAGGGCACATAACATAGTGGCTTGCATAAGACAAATTTTTCTTTTTTCCAAAAAATCTGTGAACAGGAATTAGTCACTCATTTTTCTTTTTATTCCAGGAGCTAAGGATCCTCTCACTGCTCTGATTTGAACCAGTGACTGGAATGAAAATCAAAGGATGGTGTAGGCCAAAGGATAGGACATAGATCAGAAGTCACAGACATTGTCAACATGATTTTCATATTGTGCATATAGGATCATAATGTTCAGAATAAATTCTGTGTTGCATCCCTCTGCTCCATTTTAAATCCTCTTGTGTGTATTTTTATGGGAGCTGAGGGGACAGTCATTTATGTTGTTAAATTCTTTTTTAAAATACATTTTTATTGATTTCAGATAGGAAAAGGGAGGGAAAGAGAGAAAGAAAATCAATGATGAGAAAGAATCATTGATCAGCTGCCTTCTGAATGCCCCCTACTGGGGATTGAGCCGGCAACCCAGGCATGTGCCCTTGATGGAACCCCTGGGTACAGGACCCTTTAGTACGTTGGCAGATCCTCTCTCCACTGAGCCAAATCAGCTAGGGTGATTGTTAAATTCTTGCTGTTGTATACTGTGATTATTGAATGGTACAGGATTTTTGAGCTAACAAAGTTGCAATGAAAGGAGAAGGAGAAGGAGAAGGAGAAGGAGAAGGAGAAGGAGAAGAAGAAGAAGAAGAAGAAGAAGAAGAAGAAGAAGAAGAAGAAGAAGAAGAAGAAGAAGAAGAAGAGGAGGAAGAGGAAGAGGAAGAGGAAGAGGAAGAGGAAGAGGAAGAGGAAGAAGAAGAAGAAGAAGAAGAAGAAGAAGAAGAAGAAGAAGAAACAAGGGCTAGTCACAAATAATTCTCCTTTGAGGGGCCACAGGAATGGATGCTGTTTTGGTTTTGTTTGTTTGTTTGTTTGTTTGTGTTATTTTTAATTTTGGTTAAGCCAAAATCACTTTTTGTACTTCTCAGAAAATTTCTCATTTTAGAAAATGTATGCAAGGAGTATTTCTCTAGAAGGTGAAGCCCAAACTTTCCTTGGGGCAAAAAATTAAACAGAAACAAAACATTCACTTGCTGTTGTTGAAGATATCTTTAAAATTTTGTATACTTGCTCATCCACAGTTGCATCTTTAACTTTGGTCCCCCTACCTTTTCAGCAATGAAGGAAATAGTATCTTATTATGTCGAAAAGGAAGACATAGTCTATGTGGACTAGCTCTCAGACTTCGTCTGAGAAACTAGCTTTGGACAAATTACTTCCTAAACAAATGGCCTTTGACAGGGTTGGTGAGTGAACAGCCTGGGCACCCTGGGTTTCAGCAGCTTCCTATCTGTTTATCGCTGGTACCAGGCTTGGTCTCACTTCTGTTCTCCTCCCTCCTCTCACTTGGCACAAGACAGACGTGTTAGAAGAGGACACTGTGCTTCCTCTCTCTCCCCCTGCCCCCCGCCTCATTTTTCTTGAATGAGTGCCTATTTGCCTATGGCCTGTCTCTCTGACACAACCCGAACATCCAGAAGCCTAGAGCTATTCCAATAGCAGCAATTCTAACTTACCCTCTTTCTCTCATAGAGGATGGAAGTCTCTGATTCTCCACTCTTGTTATAAGGAATTAAGACTGGAAGTAGCACATGTTTCCATCTGTACTCAGAATGACTTCTCTAGACATTATACAGGGGTCCTCAAATTTTTTAAACAGGGGGCCAGTTTACTGTCCCTCAGACTGTTGGAGGGCCGGATCATAGTTTAAAAAAAACAACTATGAACAAATTCCTATGCACACTGCACATATCTTATTTTGAAGTAAAAAAATAAGGAGGCAAAAACACCTGCATGTGGCCCGCGGGCCGTAGTTTGAGGACACCTGCATTATTATATACATATGTGCCAGGAACAGAACCCATTACAAAGGATAGAGTGGGGAAAAGGGATGATGACATGATCTTTAAAAATGACTTTTGCACTCAGTGAAACAAGCCCAAGGAACTGCATCCTCCATCTTCTTTGCCTGGCCACAGCGAGGGTAAGAGGCTTCTAGTAGCTCTTTAAGAGCAGTCATTTTCCTGCAATTGGATAGTGCATGCTGAGATAACAGGGCGGGGGGGGGGGGGGGCTCAGTGCTTTGGGAATCAGTGCACGGATGTACCAGAAGCTAGTTGGCAAGCACCCGAGTTGAGCTTCATAGATGAACTTTCAGTTACTTTTTTTTTTTTTTAAGTAACTGATTTCATTGAGTCAATTCATGTCACAAAACCTTTTCTACTAGAAAACATTGCTTTGCTTTCTGACTCCACAGATATAGAGAAGATCAGCTGCCTGTGGCCATATCAAAACACATGCCTCCTCAGGGGGAAGTAATAGAATCTGGGAAGAGATCTAACCACAGGGCCAGCAGAATTTCTAATCATACCATCCTCACCCTGCATGTACATGCTTAGTCTTTGTTTCCTTCTCACAGTGGGCCCTTCCTACCCTCTCAGCCTGCTCAGTGCTTCTTTAGCCACAGGCTATTGGTTGTGTGTTTGCTGCCAACTTGGCTGGTGAGCAGCCAGGCCTGGAGGAAATAGAGGGTCCTGGCAAGAACACCAACTGAAGGTCCCAACAGGGGCAGCTCCCGATTCCTCCCACAATACAACTGCGCCTCCATTCAACATCGTATGGAACTAGAAGTCACTCTGGAGTCCCAGGGACCTGGTTAGCAAAAAGTGGTCCTGCTATCTGGATATGGCCTCTGAGTGTGTGGCAGGAATGGAGAGGGAGGGCCTTTTAGGGACCAGTTCAAGCAACTCACTTAGGAGAACATTCTAAAACCTCTGGGCTCTTGTCTGCTTGGATCAAACAAAGAAAATCCATCCTTGTTTTCCAGGGTAAAAACTTCATGGACTGCAGTCACCTCCAGGAGCTGAGATTTGGTGTGACTGACCAAGGCTCTCTGAACAGATGCATGTGCGAGGTCCACTGGCAGGGCAGCCGCGTGGTTCCTGGCTGGGAGAGTCTCCACACGTTGTGTCTTGCACTGTCCAGGGTTGCTCACCTTATCCTACTTCCTTTCCTTCCCTCAGTCCCAGCAGGAAGCCCCAGGGGCGGACCAGGCCTTGCCTTGGGAGCACTGGCCTCAGGGAGGTCTGGCATCTGTGTGCAACCAGAGGAAGCTTGTGAATGGAGAGCTTGTCTCTCCAGTGAAGGGAAGCCTGTGCATTGCCTTCTTTCCCTCAGGTCTCTCTCTTCTTAGTCTTTTGGGTGCCAGCCTGAGGATACAGGTTTTGAGTTGATTCCTGCGGCTAGGGACTGACTGGATCATACCTATAGCTAGCTATTCACCCCCTTCCCACTCAGTTTCTGGTGCAGAACTGGGGAAAACAGCCAGGAAAGAAGGCTCAGGTGCTGGGTCTGGGAGGTGAGGTGGTGGGGCTTCTGAACTTGTCCGAGGGGTGGAGGAGCTGCGGAAGGTGAGTCCCAGGGGATAGGCCAGGAGCTAACGCACTCAGAGCCTGGCTCCTAGGTGGCTGGTGGGAAGCATTAACCCTTTAGTGAGTTTTCGGTTCCCTTCTCTGGTGGTGAGGGCTGAGAACTGGTCTTTGGCAAGCATTCTTTCCCTCTGCAGGTAGCCAGGAGCGCGCACCTACTCCCCAACCTTGCTTCCTGGCGGGGAGAGCGTGGGAATTAACAGTACCCCGCACCCACCTATCCTGGCGGCTTTGACTAGACTCTGCGACTTGGGAGTGGACCAGGGTAACGTCCACAGCCAGGGGGCCATTGATTACAACCACGGAAAACAAAACGTGCTAAAGGCTTGCACTCTCTCTGTCCAGTGGAGTTTACTGAAAGAGAGCCTGGCATAGCCCAGACGATGAAAGGAATTTTTTTTTCCTAAAGCAGTTTTCCGACACAGGCTCAGCGAAGACGCGGTGTGCGGCGGATTGGAGGGCGCACCAGGCAGGGCGCACAGCGATCCGTTCCTCTCTCTGGGGGGCTGCGGAGGACGGGGCTTGGAGGCGCAGCGGCAGAACGCACCCAGTGTTGTCACAATTCAGTGTCTGCAGGTCTTTAAAAAATCCAAACACTTAACACTCTTGTTATAGATTTTTCAAGTTTAGTGGCATCCACCCTATTGCTTCCCACACCATGAGGTTCTGAGAGCGCATGTTCTTTTTTTTTTAAACGCCCAGTGCCCAAGAGCCTTGAGAAGGGGCCTTGGGATCTGATTTGCCACATTCAATCGCTGCCCACAAGAATCGGTCATTTCTTTCCCACAGCAAGTGCCCCGCTCTCCCTAAAGTCTCACCCTGGGATCCCGGAGGAAATGGGGGTGCATCTTGCCACCCTTCAGGCTGAAATGGACTGACCCCTGAGCAGGTGTCTTGGCCTGCCCGAGTCATTCCTAGACAACATTTGATCTGCGACTGGAATCTTGCAGGAAGGAGAGGTACAAGAGTGGCTGCTTCAGTAGAGGTGGGGCTTGAAAGCTGAAACAAAGAGGAAGTTAGAGGTGGACTCTCCACTCCACAAGCTTGGCCCCAGAGTGGTCTTCTCTTCCCCTGCCCCCACCCGGGGTTTGGGGAGGGGGCTGGCCTTGTGTCCCATCAGGACCACTCTCCTGCTCTTTCAGCAGACAAGGGGACTGGGGGGATAGACGACTAGGTATGCGTTGGAAAATCTTTGTCCCTGGAGGCATCAGCAGTAGGTAGACTGAGTGACATCCAGGGAAACGTGCTGGTGGCATTCAGCGGCACCATCAGGCCTTAAACCATGACAGCTTTGTCACAGACCCAAGGGCATCGCTTGCAGAAGGCACAGCGTTAGTCCCAGTATCTCACAATTATTCACCCTGGAAAGAGGGCAAGGGAACCATTCTGAGCGAACAGGTGTCTGTTTTCAAGGTCCAGAATTGCTTCGCCTACTTACCAGTTAAGTAGTAAGCACAGAGCTCCAGCCTACGACAGGGGGAAGAGAAGGGGTGTTCAGCCCAGGACAGCCCCTTATCTTAGTGTGTCGGGGCACTGTGGCCGGCTATGCACATCTATGTGTGGTGTGCTCTTTTTTCTCCCCAGTGGCTTTACTAAGTTGTCAAGGTGACTTCTTTTTACAGCTGCCTTGATATTATGTATTCCAGCCGTGGACGATTTCCCGTCCTGAAAAAAAATCTACATGCTTTTTATATGCTTTTCATTATGGAAATGGGGATCCTTAAGTGGGCACTCAATAACGGATAGTGCCATATCTTAGCGTCAGCTTTGGCTTATGTGAATTGACCTTACCGGTTAAAATCACAGCCTTTTCATTAACATGACCAATGCATAATGTACCAGAGCGTAGTTCAAAGCTGCAAATGTGTTTTCAGACAGAAATATTCCAAGAATGCAAGTCAGGTATATTTCTCAGATAAATGACAGTAGGGGCATTGCATACACTGAAATTCTCGGTTCTCAGGTTTCCTGAAACGCAGCGCGCTGATCATTAATCATTCATTGGGGTCGGCCCTTCTGTCAATGGCAGCCCTGAGTAAGCCGAAGCGAGCTGTTAGCTAATCCTTCCTGCCAAGAGGATCCCGGGGTGAGAGAGGACAACTGGATGGTCAGTCACATGTGCTGGTGCCCGGGCGCTACCCCTGTCGCCCGGCTCCGGCTCCGGGAGAGCGAGAATGGGTGTGCGGACACATATCCAAGGCTTCCCAGAAGGAAAAACAAATTTGGCTTAATATTGAGCGCGACTAGAGTTTGCAACAGAAAGCAGCTCGAGTTGTGGCGTAATGGCTCAAGGTGGCCCCCTGAACGCTGAATAAACCCGTTCCTGAGCTCTTCAATAAATCAGTAAGAATCATCTTCTCCAGCCAAAGGCGCCACAGCAAAGCCTGCCCAAGTTGGGCTGCGAGTCCAGGCGAGGTTCCCCGCGGAAGCGCTGGACGGCGTGGGACCTCCCGGCGGGATCACTTCCCCGGGAGCTCCCGGCGCCGGGTGTGGAAGCGGGGTCCGCGGGGCCAAGGAAGGCGACCTGGGCATCGGGTCCCGCCCGCGCAGGCACGCGTGGTGGGCGGGGGCGCAGGCGTGCGGCGGCGTGGAGAGGACGGAACTCACTTCCACGCTTTAACCCCGTGTTCCCGTCGTGGCCCCCGCGGACGCGGCTGCACGTGCGCCGCCGAATTCCGCGCAGCGTGGGCTCCAGCCCCGGGGAGGCCGCGGGGCGGGTGAGAAGCGGCTGGGATGCGTGGCCCCGGCGCGCGCGCGCCCCGCGTCAGGGTGCCGCTCCGCTCCACCTGGCTCCTGCACCCCCTCCCCGCCTCCTCCCCTCCCTCCCCGCCTCCTCCCCTCCCTCCTCCACACCCCCGCCCCCGGGGCCGCCGGCGCCCTCCTCGCACCGGCCGGAGAGGAGTGCACACGGCGGCGGGTGAGGGGAAGCGGAGCAGGCGTGCGCCGAGCAGTGAGATCACCGGCGTTATAAATATCCCGGTGCCCGCGCCGGGAGCCGTTCGGGGGGCCTCTCTCTCTCCCCTTCTCCCTCTCTCTCCCCCGAGGCTATGTCCACCCGGCGCGGCGAGGGGGGCAGCGCCAGAGGCACGCAGCCGCGCGGGGGCTACGGAGCCCGGAACCAGCCCCGCAAGATGCACTTAGGACCCCCGCGGCTGGAAGAATGAGCTTGTCCTTCCTCCTCCTCTTCCTCAGCCACCTGATCCTCAGCGCCTGGGCTCAAGGGGAGAAGCGCCTCGCCCCCAGAGGGCAACTCGGACCCGCCGCCGCGGAGAAGACCCCGGGAGGCTCCCGCGGCCGCCGGAACAGCAGCAGCTCCGCGCCTTCCTCTGCCTCCTCCCCCGCGGCCTCCCCGGGCAGCCCGGGAAGCGGCTCGGAGCAGAGCAGTGTCCAGTGGACGCCCTCAGGACGCCGGACTGGCAGCCTCTACTGCAGAGTGGGCATCGGCTTCCATCTGCAGATCTACCCGGATGGCAAAGTCAATGGCTCCCACGAAGCCAATATGTTAAGTAAGTTGCTCGCTCTCTAGCAAAACCTGTCCTAAGTGGGGGGCGGGCGGCGCCCGACACTGGGGAGGGACACCCGGTCATTCCCAGGGCCGCCGGCTCACCTACCGAAGCCCGGGCCGTGGAAACAGCCCGGCGGGTGGGGTGGAGGCGCGTTTGTATGGCGTGCACACACGTCCCCAATGAGGGAGTAAGGAATGGGGTTCCCTGAAGTGTAGGCTCCCCGGAGCCTGGTGCACAGAGGCAGGCACCTTGTTTCCAGTTTGCCTTGGCCCCGAAGGGGAGCCTCCAGCCCCCCATCTCCTCCTTTCTCCTCCTTCAGTGTCTCTTTACTTTCGGCCTCTGTTTGCTAGGCTAGCATTTTTCATTAGGCGTCAAAGTGTGTCCCTTGTCCTTACCCATGACTGCAGTTATTTTTTTAGAAGAATAAAACTGACATATCCCCCGAACCACCACCATAAACCCCCAAATAATATTAACATATGTAGCATTTAACATATATGCATACGCATGTCTATTGTGTATGCGGATGTGCACATTATGTACATATGGGATAATGTGTATGTATATTCTAGGGAAGACAGTGACCTGGCGAACTGGACACGTTACAGAGGGCGTCGCGGTGGAGATCTGCATTTTAACTCTAGAGTTGGGTTTAGTAGCGTTTAGTATCTTGAGACCAAGACAACACCTTTCAAAGAGCGGCTAGCTCTGGGTCGCTAAGGACAATTAGGGTCAAGTCCTTTATTTTGAAAGAAAGTCAGAGGAGGTTCAATTCGGTGCAGGTGCAAATGGTGTAGTTTTCGTGTTTTTAAAGCCAAGTTTTACTTTTTCTGAGTTTTTCTCTTTAGCTCTTTCTTCCGCTACTTTCTTATTTCTCTGGTCTTCCACTCGGCCAGCATTTCCAGATATCACCTCCCTGCCCCGGCAGCGGGGGGTCCCTGCGGGCCTCTCCCTTGGTGCGGCCGGACCGCTCCTCCCGCGGCGTCCGTCCCGCAGGCAGAAGCCCAGCCCCGGCCGCACCGCCGAGGGCCAGGTGTGCCCAAGCAGCGCTGCTCGCACGGGCTCGGGAGAGTCAGCCTGGCAGCTCCAGGTGTATTCCCTCTCCACCCCCGGAGAGTGTCATTGTTTTGACCCCTTACTATTTCCCTTCTGCCTAGAGCAATGCCTGGCCCTCGGAAATCGCTCACTTATCTGTTGAGTGTCTACATTCCTCACTTAAGGGTGAGGAAACCGGCTGGTGACTTGCTCTGGCTCCAACCCGGGACCGTGCAGGCAATTGAGCTTCTGGTCCTCCTGGCCCTGGAGGAGCGCGGGTGCCACAGGGGGACTGACCTCCGGAGTGGAGGTGTCCACGCCAGTCCGAGACCGGCGGGCAAGCCTCTTCCCCGGGGCTCAGGAGGCAGGAGGCCGCGGAGGTTCGCTCTGGAAGAGGGGCGGGTCGCCGCCCACCCCCTGCCACAGGCTCCAGCTGGCTGTGAGGTGGCCTGGGCATACTGGAGGGAGGCCCTCCACAGGCGCCTCCCCAAGTCCCAGGGCCCCCCACACGCTTCTTAGAGGAGCCCATTTCTGTTTCAAGGTTCATGACACCAGTATAAAACAACTCACCGTCTTTGGTGATAGGGTGAAGGGGATTTTCTGAGATTTCAGGAGCAGGAAAGTTAGCTCTCTTTCAGTAATTTCATTTGTCCTTACGTTGTCCCACGCAACCCTTTACTCCATCAAACATCAGAGCTCAGTGCCCACTGCTAGGACTCTTTCCTCCTTTATCTTACGGAAAACCTTTTTTATTCTGTTCTTGTAGTTTATCTAGGAAATTAGTACCACCAGAGGGATACTTCTGGGTTCCCAAGGGCAGACCCAAAGTTAGCATGCATCAAACAGCAGCTTGCATCCCAGCGAATTAAAGAATGGCTGGGGTGTGTTTCATGTGCTAGGTATCTCTGACAAACAGACTTATTCCCAAGACATTCACCCTCTTCTCTTGGATGGAACCATGTAGACCTAAATAAATAAATAAATACATAATAAATAAATAAATGCAGCTTAGGCCTTGCCCAACGGGAAGATGTAGAAAAGTATAGGAAGGAAAAAGAGAACAGCTCAATAAATAATATTTTTAGCTGCAGAAGACATTGATCAATATGTTATTGCTAAGATCTAATTTATTTTAAAATTCACTTCGAAAAATGTCTATAAAAGAACAGGGATCTTTTCTAAACAGTGACTAAAAGAACTTTTTTTAAACTAGCACTTTCCTACTTAAGGCCGCTTTACCATAGGCTTTCAGAGTTTAGTCTGTGTGTTTCACATGGCATGTGATCATTCATTCATCCATTCATTCATGCACCCAATATAGGATACCGATTTCACCCAGCCTGATATTTTGGTTACTATTGGGCTCATGGGGGGATATCTTTCTGTTTTTGACTGCCAGAGGTTTTGTCACAGAGGACACAATAACTGAAGTGTTCAAATCACGGTGACTTTTCTGTTTTGTGATGCTTGGAGTGGCCAATACTACTTCATAAGATTTTTTGCTACCATTGATTCATGAAGAGTGTATGGAAGATGTCATATTTACTAGAATGTCATGTAATCTGGAAATTTAAAATGAGCCTCTGCCTTTAAGTAGCTGTGAAAGAGAAACAGAACCCTGGTAATTACAGTTGGCCACCTACCCCTTTGAAGGCACAGCACTTGATGGCTTCCTGACATATGTAAACTAAGGCATTGGTCATGGACTGTTGGTTAAAGTACCCGGGGAAGCATTTGTCTAAGTCTCACAAGAGACATTGAAAAAGCTGGTATCACAGAGGACAATAGAGGAGACATCAGAAATTTACCTCATCACCTAATTCTACTGTCTGTGAGTGAGCAATGACAGAAAACATTTTTCTCTGTGTGTGTGTCACAGTTGCTACTTCAGAAAAGAGTCAAAACTTTGCTGTGAAGCTACAAACTTTTAAACTCAATAATTTTCTGTGATATTTGTGAGGGCAAACATATATATGTATTTCCCAACTATCATGTGACATAAACATTTTTGCAGTTGTGAATGTTTTCTAGTTTCACTGTTGGAAGTACGCACTGGCCATAGATTTCTGAAATACAACTTGTTTAGTTAAAATATACCACTTAATAAACCCTTAATTTCTCTTAGTGTTATCCCAAGTTTTGAAGACAGAGGAAAGAATCAAGCTTATTGCACATCTACTCTTACTATGGGGAAATACCAGGGAAGGAATAAGAAAAATGGCACAAAAATAGATGATGAGATCCAATTATTGAATAGAAACAAAGGCTTTGCTTTAATTTATATTGATTAAGGTTAGTTTCAATACAATGCTTCTGCCTTCTTCTCTTAGGCTAGTAAATCACAGGCAATTATGTATTTCTCAATTTAGTGACCAAAAGTTTAAAGCTATAGAAAATCAAAGTCTTCATATAAAATATGAAAATTCTAATCATATATTTTGGTTAAACTGAATCCTTAATTTTACTGGTCTTCAGAAATATGAATTCACTATCAATTTTGATGTCATGTAGAGTCAACCTTTATATAGTCTCCCAAGCCTAGATAAAGCAGAATTTGTATCTCTTGCATAGAAAAAGTCAATTAGTTTGTGTTACTAATCTAATCAATGAAAACAGATAAACTGGATATTTAAGACTCAGACTTTATAATGACACAGCACATCTGTTCCATGAACAAATATAGAAAAACTTCAGTTTTAAATTATTTTTTTGGGATTTTCAGATGGGCTGTTGAAGGCTTTTGATTACATAGAGTATCCACATCTTATTAGGAATAGAGAGAAAAGAAAGAAGCCTATATAATTATATTAGTTGTCTCTACTAGAATCCTATTGTTTTAAGAAATCTGGAGCACACTAAAAAATCTAGGAATATATTTTCTTCCTGAAATACACTTATTTTGCATTGCATGCCTATGCTTGTAAGTAAGTGAATTAAATAGTATGTGTATAATCTGAGAGACACCAAATGTTTGCCTCATTCAACCTAGATGTCAACCCCAAAATCCCTGTATGAAAATTTCTTTTGCAATCACCACACTTTTCCTTTGATCCTCTTAAATGTGACTGTCCTAGGAAAGATAACACATTGTTGCTCGAACTCTAATGTGAATTCATTTATACTGACCACCATTTCCTTGCTCCACTCCCCAAACAGGAGAGGGCCAGAACAGCAGGAGAGTGCTAAAATATGGATGTGAGCATGTGGGTGTCCTGAAAAGGGAAAGAGGGTCCAAGAACACAATCCAACTTAGGGAACATTCATCGACTATCTGTGATCTGTGAGAGACGCTTTGCGTTCCATACTTTTGGTTAAAGATACCATCCCGGCATCCACAATATAAATTGCAAATTTGCATCAAATTTATTATTATGGTCTCACAACAAGAGTTAGGAAATTACTGAAATTAAAAAAGAATCTATTTTTTAGAAATGTTTCTTGGGATTTATATATGTATGATTTAATGCACATAGATTTGTTAACAGTATATTTTGCAAAAAATCTTTAGTGAGTTACTGAGATTTGGCATAGTAAAACAATAGTAATCTCTTGTGGGGGGGCAGGAAGTTGAATTATAGGGCTTAGAGAATCTGTTCTAATATTTTAGAAAAGAAGTTGAAATTACATTTGAATTTCTGATTTTACCAACATTCACAATATTAAGCCATAATTACATTAAGACTTAGGTGACACCAAAGTTGCCTATGTGAAAAAACTATTATTTTATTGAATCTCGTGTCTCCCCCTGTGTTCCTCATTATTTTAAGTAGAATGATATATGTGAAAGTATTTTTTAAGCTTTCAATTAGATATAATTTTCTTAAAATGATAAAAATCCTTTCATTCTCAAACAATCTGTAATTTCAATAGTGGAACTTACCAGAAAAGAAACATGCAGTGTGTAATATAATTATAACAATTCACATATATCATGATGAACTTCATCTTCCTCATGCATAAAATTCATTATAATGAAAATTTTACCTAACATATATTGACACAGAATGTACAGTTGTAGAAAATAAGTTAAATGTGTAAAACTGGGTCTTTCTTAAAAATAGAACATGTTCATTGTTGAAACCAATAGTTTACATAGGCAATGTTTCCACTAAACAAATATTTTTGGAGCCCTTTTATTTTGACCTCTTAAATGTTAGCATACAAACACTTAGTGAAATATTTATCTTTTATGCTGCCATGTATTTTTTCACTAGTACAGAATATATTTGCATTTACAAAACCAGGTAATCTTTCAGAGAATAAAATAAAACACCTATAACAATGTAGAACCATGGAAAATTGGAGAAAAACATGCAATCCAGTCTCTTTTATGCACTCCATCTTGTCTCTTTTGCAGCTATCATTCACACCTAGACAGTTTCTCATGTTCTCCGGGTCTCACTTTGTAACATATTTACACAGTATTCCCAATCTTTCAGATATCTAAAGTTACTAATACTCTTTGCAAGATCATTCTGTAATTTTGATAGAAATATAATTTTACATCAGATATCTATTTATGCTCTATTAAACCTGCTACATCCTATAGTGTTTTTAACTTTACAAAATATTCTGTATACTTTGTTACTCTTTGATAAAATGGTAATGCTTCTAAATTTTGGATGTGCAACGAAGTCATAATTTATATAGCAAAATCCATTAGAAATAGCATTTTAAAGACATTTTGCAATAAAGAATTTGAGATAGTTTCTAAAAGCAAAAGAAGTTTCTTTTAAATAGTTTTTAGGTGTTTTTATTCCTTCTGAAGAAACATCTACTACAATATTGGTAGCTGCAGTTTTCTTGAGATGCGTTTTTTTATTCTGGGTTAAGAACATTTATTACAAAAACAAGTTTTGCTACTCCTCCCCCCCATAAGCTTTCTGATCAAGTATTATTCAGAAATTGAGTTTAATAAATAAGCAGCAGTATTTGCTGCAATTTTAGGTATTAGCTCACATTGTGCAACATAAGTGCTCAATAAAGATATTCATCTGTATTTATAAATATGTATGCATATCCACAACATACCACTTTTTTTGTAAATTGAATAAATTTATATATATTTAAAATACTCCAGGGGGAGATTAGTTTGAGAAAGTCAGGTGAATTTTTTTATTCAGCTGAGTCTTATTGAGATCTTAATCAATCATATGCTCAAAATATTAAATATTAAAAAGCTGAACTTTTTTCCCTTGTCATTCCCATCTTTGTTTCCTTCCTTTCTTCCTAAGACAGGTTTCTTTGTTGCACCAATGAACTATATCATTTTGTTCTTTTTTCTTTTTTACAATTTGATGTAGGCAATTAACAAAAAGCACTATGCTTTTCTTGTGTTCATATAACACAGGAAAAGAGGCAGGGATTCCAGTTATAGACGGATTGAGTCTCATTTTTTAAAATGCTCTGTCAACTGTTGTGTGTGATTTTCTTGACCAAGTAGATGTGGGCTTTCAAATTATTATAGGAGACAGAGGAACTTTGACTTGATAATGTTAACTCTGAGATAGCAAATATGAGCATTAACAAAATAAAATACCTCATTAAATTTTTTTCCAGAAAAGTCATTCAAAATGTAAGCTGTCTCAAACCATAATACATTAAACACCTCATTGAGCCAATAATCCCAAGTGATTTACATTGCCTTTAGTATCTTGTTATGTGTAATCTTTAAATAAGCTGCTCACTAAATGATCGAGTTGGTATATATGGATTTGTATTTTTATAATTATGGTAGTTTGAGAGGACAGTTTTCCTTTATGTAAATAAGTATTTTTTTAAGGCTTTCATCAGTTTATGCTTCAGTACAGATGTTATGTGCTTTAATTTTAGAGTGCATTGTCTCTGATAGAAAAACAATGCATGAGAATCATTTTGAAAAATAGTTTTCAAAGTCCTTCAATTTCTTTAGAACTTGAAAAGATTCTACTGTCAACCATTACTTACTAAAAATGACTATGGAAAAAATTACTAATGAAGTTGAACTACATTTTTGAATCTTGAAATCTATCATTTTAAATGAACACTTGATTGCTAGCCTCTTTTAAAATAATGAGTATAACAAAAACTGTTACATACTTTTCCAAAAATTGCATTAGTAAAGAATGGAAAGAATTTATGTAGAAATTTAATTCTTCACAATAGTATACGGAGGACTCTGTGTTTTATTTTGGGATTTCTGTCATCCTAGGTATTTTGGAAATATTTGCTGTGTCTCAGGGGATTGTAGGAATACGAGGAGTTTTCAGCAACAAATTTTTAGCGATGTCAAAAAAAGGAAAACTCCATGCAAGTGTAAGTAGAACCACTTTATATTTGTTAAAGGTGTTACGGAGATTTTACATTTGTACAATGGAATGAAGTAATTTTCTAAATTAGTAAGTAGGTAGGAAAATTTACCCAGAGAACTTAATGTATATAGTTTTTGTAAAATCATATGTATTTTCAACCAAAACATTGTATGTGTTTTTGTAAGTACTCATGTAAATATTTAATTTACTTGAAGAGATAGAGTCCACAAAAAATTTAATAATAATTGCATTTGAAAATAACATTCTTCAAGTGATTGCCATTTATTGTTTAAATGTTGTCCAAGTGAGAGAAATATTATGAAAATAATATATTATATAACATTTTAAATTTATATATTTATAATGATTATGTGTGTTTAGTTGATTAGGTTCTTTTTTAATTTTACAAGTTATTCATGATGTCAAAAATTGGGTCACAGTAATATAGTATGTTTATATTTTAATAAGTATGGAGGGAAGAAAGCAATAATTAGACCACTTTGGCCTTATATAGAGAAATTTTATTTGATCCATTTGTGAAATACTCATCTTATATTTTTGTTGCATCAAAAACAATTTTTAAAACTATGAAAACTTAATTTTACACTCATAAACATTTCTTCAGACCATATACATTTTGTAAGCAATTTATAAATTATAGATTGCTTTGTTTTGTTCTGAAAATGTTGATTACTTGAAAAGCATTAATGCATTTTAAAGATAATAAAATATGTTTAGCTTAGTTTTCTTACACACAGATTCTGTTAATTTCTATTAGTATATATGTACCACACTTAAAAAGTGATTTATGCTTTTTCTATAATATACTAACTTTTGTCACATTTAAGTCATTTGAAAAAGCAAGTCTTTAATGATAGTCCTTTAATCCTTATTCCCTTTCATTCTTATTACATGAATTAGAGAAAGGTCACTTTTCCAGTTTTCAAAATATATAGGAAGTTTTAATTGAGTGAAATTTGCTAATTATGATTTCTACTTTACAGACCTTTAAAAAACTCAGTGAGACTCCATTTGATTTAGCATGTAAGACTTTTAATTTTCCTCCCCCTAACATCTAATGTGATTTGCTAAATACCACTTGGAGGAGGCAGTAGCATTCAAGTGATTTCTACAGTTATTTGAGGATTAAATGAGATAACACATGAAAAGCTTTTAGGTCAGTGTTTGGTACATTGTAAGTGCTCAACAAATATTACTTATTAGTATGTAATGATCTAAATATAATAATCTACTGAAACTTCAGTTTATGAAGATAAATGAAAAACCTTTATAAGTCACCCACCACCAGAATTATAAAATGATTTATCTAGTTTATTTTTCTGAGCTGGTTATTATATTCTAGTAAGCTATACTATAGTATTCATAAAATAATTGCTCTTTGATTTTATTAATTATTTTAAGGGGCAAATTTCTGCTTGCTTTGGAAATATAGGATATGTCACTTTATTTTTAAAATTTTGATTTTGAAAAATCCACATAAAGAATAGAAAACAATGACCAAACATCTGCATGGAATAACTTCTCCTCATTCAACTTCAAGCTTATAAAAGACTAAACCACCTTCAAAATCCATCAGAATAATATGCAGTGTATGTATGAAAACTTTCTCTTACTAGTTTGTTTTGGGTGAAAATATTGATTAAAAAATTTTTTTCATATTCATGCCCTAGTACAAGAAAAAAATAGGCTAAACTTAGGCCAGCTTAAGGATAATTGCCACAGAAAGCAAAGTATTACAAATGGATGCCAATTAGAAAGGTCAAACTGAGAGGTTAGGATACATGATTCCTCTGTCAAAAGCAAGTAACAAATTTCCAGAAATTTGACCCAAATGTCTAAGGATGGCTGGCTGAAATAATTCAGATAATGCAAAAACAGCATCTGTTATTCTTCCTCATCTTGGCAGGCTAAAGTTATTTCACGGAATAATGACTTTTAAACAGTACAAAGCAAGTCTTGCTCTTGTCACTCATGGAAACTCTTTGATATAAAAGTCATTCTGATGAGTTTGAGCTGACTTGTAGATAAAAAATTAAGCCACATGATTATGCGGATTCTTTTTAAACCAATTGTCTAAGCCCATTTTTTCTTATCAGAGCTTTTATTAGCACGTTTTTTTTTTTTCTATCTGGAGACCTAATTAAATTATAAAGTGATTCATTTTTAAGGAAGTTGAATTTAGAAATAGTATTAATCCTAGCAATTATCTGTTTTAATCCCAGACATTTTCTTTCCTGTTATCAATTTCTACTTAAACATGTTGAAAAATTGTGAATGTAACTTTAATATACTTACAGTACTTGAATTAGCTGTTTTACAAAATTGTATGATAATTAAAAAGGCTAAAAAACCTTATATTTTTAGGATTAAATGTGTAATTTGTGATTTGTTTGAAAATAATAATTGTGTAGAGGCATATAGTGAGTATCTTTATAATCATTTTGACAGGCACACACTAAGTCCTCACTTAATGTCATCAAGAAGTTCTTGGAAACTGCAAATTTAAGCAAAACTATGGAAACCCATTTTACCATAGGCTAATTGATATAAACACAAGTTAATTACTATAGCACTTCTCATCACAAAACTTTTAAATAAAGATCCAAAACACTTATAATATTAAACATGGAAAGAAATGTGAGCTATACAGATATTTAAGAAAGATTAATAAGAACAAGTAAGATAATTCTTTTACTAGCCACTTATTCATTTCAGGGCCGAGCAAGAGCTCAGGCCTCCGGACGGGAACACAGCATGGCCTGCCTGGACAGCCTTCCACTGAGGGTGCAGTCATACACACCACACTCACCCACACTGGGACAGCTTAGACATGCCAGCTCAGTTCATCGCAAGTGCACATCTTTGGGATGTGAGGAGACACTGGAGTCTACAGAGAAAACCCCTGCAGACATTATGAGAATGTGCAAACTTCACACAGACAGTGGACCCAGCCAAAATAGATTTTTTTCTCCTCATTAGCGCTATATTAAAATGATGTTGAAGGAAATAATATTGTTTGAGGACTAGCTCTATGTATAAAATCATCACATATATCTTACACTTACACAAGTTATATGCCAATTATGTCTCAATAAGATTGGAAACAATTTAAAAATTAATAAAGACTACTTTTAGAAGCATAATCAATGGACACAAGACATTGGGGGTAGAGGAGGAGGGGGAAGGTCAAGGGGAAAAAATGGAGACTTATCTAACACTCTTTGTAATACTTTAAGCAATAAAACAAAATTAAATTAAAAAAGACTATTTTTAGAGTTTTATCTATAAAGTAAATGTGAAATAAACAATGTAAAGTATTCATATAATTATGAGGAAAGTAAATCAATAGTCTATTGAGAAACATTCATGGGTAGTTGTATGTAGATTCTCAACCTGGTTTTTATATTAACAATTAGAATATTAAATATCAGTTACTAGACAAAGATAATGTATTTGCAGAATTCTTTAAAAACTCTTTGACTCATAGTATCTTATTACATAATTAGAAGAAGAATCTCAGAGATATTTACATATTTCCCTAAGTTAACACAGTTAAGTGATTGAACTAGACCTATATCCTTTTAAAATTCTGTCTTTTTCTTTACAGGCTATAATGCTGATAAGTAAAAGTTAGTTTTCAAGATGTTATATTTTATTTGGAACTAATTACATTGCTTTTACCTATTATCTTATAGGAATTGATAATTTCATGATTTAATAATGCTTTAATGCTTTTTATATTACATTTTAAAGAACAAATACTGTGGTTTATCTTTAGAATATTTTGCTTGTCCCTCCTTAATTCTCCACCCCCCACCCAAAACCAATTCTCTCTCTCTCTTTTTTTTTTCTCTCTCTCTCATTCCAAGCTCTTTTTGAAATATTTTTTACAACATCTACTTCTGTATTTCCCCAATGGTTTCTTTTAAAATCTGGAAAAAGGGGGATGTGTTTGCCACAGAACTTATCACTGAGTTTGACAAATGTTGGTTATTCAATGTGATGATGACTTTCTTAGGGAACCCCCATTAAGACAAACTTTCAAAACAGAGAAGAGAACTGTACTGTCCACGGAAAATCTTCATTTAGAAAATGCATCATTGTCAATGGACACAAAGATGGGAAATAGAAATACCAACCTAGAATGGTTAGACTTCGGCAGCATTTACTCTGATTTCTTTTGTGTGCTAAGTTTGTTAACTCTGTTAGAAGTTTTCTTTGAACTTCAACCATCTTAGTATGCACTGCTCCATGCAACTCATTCAGTATACATACGCTTACTAATCTATATGCAGTTTTCCTTAAAACCTCTGCTACTATCATCTACATATGCAATACAATACAATCCTCTCATGCAGGTTTTTTCAGCATTCTTTACAAGGATGAAAGCGTATGGTCTTCTTAAAATGCACTGGGAATCAGAAAGTAGGAGTTGAAAATTGCTCAGCAAAGAGTCATGAGGGTTAGTCAGAGCTCTCGCTGTGACCTCTTTCTCAGCTCCTCATTCCCAGCCTATATCCCTTCTAGAACTGAGCATGCTTCTCTTTCTGCCTCTGTCTTTTTGCCTGTCTTTTCCTGCTCTTTCTTGACACTGTTTCTGCTCTCTCCTCAAGTTTGTGATGTTTATGGAAAGTCCTATACAGAGCCTTTCTGCATTTATCTGAGGTGGGTCCACATATAAGAGGCCTTAAGTGTCGTGGTAGAGAGCACCACTAGACTGTGTCCTTCTACTTAACTTAAATGATATCATTACGTTCAATTTTTCTATTCCTTGGTTTTATCAAGGTTGAAAGTAGGAAAATTCAAGTTACAATCTATTGTGATAGTTGAGCATTTAAAATGAGATAATACATATAAAACACTTAGACTAGTGTCTGGAAACTATATCAGTATTTCATGTTAAAAAAAAAAAAACTTGAATTGCTTTCAGGCAGCTGTTTGATGACCCTCAGTCTCTTCTCTTAGAAGACCTTCTGATTTGGGGGTCAGGCAGCTGTGACCCCTCAGACATTTAGACCATTCCCAAATCCTATTTATTATTGACCGTTTTTTCCCCTTGAGGCCTAAACTTTTCATGTATTGAGCAGCCCTTATCTCCTGGGTTTTTCTTTTTCCAAGGAGCCTCATTTGAAAACAAAATTCCCAGGTTCAAGCTGTTAACGAGACAAGGATTTCCGATGCTCATAGTCATAATTCTTTCAGAGTCCGGTTGTGCACCTTGTTTTTCTTTTCCTTCCAAAAATGCAAATCCTAGAAAAGGTGGTTATCAGATATTCTTCAGTCTAAAGTATGCATGACAGCTCGCTGTCTATTGGAGAAAAGCACTGCAGTTTATTTTAAAGATCCAGAGAGAAGCATGTGGTGGAATTATTTTTGTTTCTCGGGGTTTTAGGGGATCATGTTTGGAAGGAAAGCTAATTGCAGAGTTTACGAAACAGGCCTGGAATGTGTGCTTGATCAGCCCTAAGCAAGGACGGGAATGTCCTCCTTTCCTGGTTTTGGAGGGTGCCAGCTGGCTTGCCCGGGATGAGGGTCTGAACTGGACTTCCTGTGCTGGGGGCAGAGTGAGGAGGAGTGGGCAATCCCTAGAGCTGGGCATGTTAACTGAAAGGGGAAATAGAGGCTTGAGCAATAGTTATCATCATTAAAAAATAACTTCTTAAGCACTCTACTCTTCCAGTCAAAACCATGAGCTTAATCAAGACACTTGAATAGAAACTTGCCTTGCCCTCTACGGCTTTCCATTTAGATAGTAAAGTTGAATGTGTAGCAATTCAAGCTCAAAAATGGGTTCAGGACTGTTTTTGCAGTAAAGACCAGTGTTCCCTCTTTTTACACTGTGTACATCTGGTTAGAAGGCTTATTTTACTGAGGAAATTTGGTAGTGAGGATGTGACTTGTAGCTTCAGAAATCCATGTTAGCATAAAGCATGAGTGGTGTGATATTTCTCTGATGGCTGGGGAGTAGCATTTGGTTTTCCAGTATTTTACCATAAAACAACTTCAGGGCAGGTGAAACTATAAAAGCCTAGGAACGCCCATGGCTCACATGGTGTTATAGAAAGAGCTTGAATCTGGGTTTCAGAAGAGCTGAGATTTAAGTCACAGGCCTACACTGGCACTTGATGAATGTGGGTCTTTAAAATCATTTTCCTTAAATCTCTGGCTGGAAAATCAGATGAGAACACTCTAATAGTTATGGAATTATTGTGAGAATTAAATAATCTATGTAAAACACCTCAATAGCCCAGCTGTATTGAGTAATTAAGAGCAATAGAAAGAAAAATTCTATCTTATGTCTCTCCAAGTGTGGCCTTCATCTCACCTGCATGAGAATCTTAGGAGATGCTGGTGAGTAATGCAAATCCAGGGTCTCACCTCAGACTTTCTAAAACACCATTTCTGGACATGGCACCTGGAGAATCCACATTTGGAATCAGCTCCTTGGGTATTTTTTTTTTTTTTTTTTACATTCTAAAACTTTTTATATTTAGAATTAGGCAACTGGACTCAGTTTAGATGATCCCAATTTTGTTGACAACATCCAAAGCACCATAGTCAGGAACCAGTCCAACATATGCTTTCTTCTCTCCATCAGGCCTGATCAAGGTTTTGACCTTGGCTACTTCAATGTCAAAGAGTGTTTTCACAGCTTCTTTGATCTGGTGCTTGTTGGCCTTGACATCCACAGTGTACACAAGTGTATGGCTGCTTCTATCTTCTTTATGGCTAACTTGGAAGTCAAGGGGACTTGATGAGAGCATAGTGGTCAAGCTTGTTTCAACTTGGGATGGTTTTCCAAGGATATATAGGTGTTTTCTAAGCAGCAGAGTTTTCTGTCGTGGGAAGGTGAGTGACCTATGGTTCTTCTTTCTGCCATGGGAAGGTTAGTTGTGTGCATGTGTGTGTGCATGTGTGCGCAGCTGTGGACACCTTTTAAAATTGCTTTCTTGGCCTTCAAAGCCTTTGGCTTTGACATTGGGAGGGGCAGAGGCTCCCATCTTCCTTTTCAGTGCCATCTTCTTAAAAAAAAGTTCCTGAGTAATTTTAAGTCAGTTCATGAAATTTGGACTACAAATCCTATGGTTGGCATTCTTCACTACATGACTTCAGGTTAGTTTATTATTAAACCAACTTGTATGTTGGTTGCTGAGTAGGAAGAACTGAGACATAGAATGAGCAGGGCTATGCAGGAAATGTGGCCATGTCCTGGAGAGAGCATTGTATGGCTACAATTGACTCGTATGGGCCTTACAGTAAAGAGTAAAAGGCCGCCTCTCTGTGAGCATGAAGCCCTGTTCAGGGGTACTTGGCTTGGGAGCAGTTGGAGCAGGGCCTGGCTTTCAGCCTTCACTCACCATCAGAAGCAGGTGCCTTTGTGCTGGGAACATCCTACACAACCATGCAAAACAGCTCAGTTAAGGGCACCTGTCAGGGCAGCCCACCTGGTAGGAGTGGGGATGGGAACCAAGAAGCGCTTCAAGGATGCAAGGGGATGAGAAGTGGAAATGCATGCAGCAAGGAAACTTTGCTTAGAGCACAATTTGGTCTGTAATTGTTTTTCATTATAGTCTATAATAATATTTTAATTATTTAATAACCTTACAGCCTATAAAACATTTTAATTACTTATATTTGGTTATTTCTTAACTTTATAAGGTTTATGGGAAAGAGGTGAATTAAATAAAACGAAGTGCAATAAAGAATTAAAATTGATTAAATACCCACCAAACATCAAGGTTTATGCAGGCACCAGTCTGAGTTCACTTCTATACCTCTTTCACAGACTGCACATTTACCTCCGTAGTTCACTTAATAAGAATAGGTACTTGTTTGAATAGCCTCAGTTCATTCATTACAGGATTCTTAATTATCATACAACATGATATTTACTAAGAAACAAAACCATCTTAAAAGAGTTTAGAAATACTTTTAAAATACAATTTCAGAAAACATTTTGTTTGATTTAATTGACCCTCAGATTTCAATTAGTTTTTTTTTTGAATATCCCAGTTAATCAAAGTTTTACCTTCTTTGAACTAAATTTGATCATTCTTATAAATATTCATTGTGTCCTTACTGTGTGCAGAGCTGGGTACAATCAAGGTAAAGTGTCCTTCTAATACCAAAGTTCTTGTTTTCCTTAACATCACCATGTTTTCCCTCTGAATAATTCAGATATTCAAGCAAAAAATAGTTTGTTTTATTTGTTTTGTTAATTAGGACTATATTAAATTACATAGAAATTAGCTGATTTGAACATTTTTAATTTTGCAATTATGGCTTATTAAATGTAACTTTTTGCTAATCTAGTTATTATTTTTTAAATTTCTTGTTAATAATAGTTGACATACAGTGTTAAATTATTTTCTGGTGTACAGCAGAGTAATTCAACATATATACCTTGAAAAATGATCTCTACAATAAGTCTAGTACTCCCAACACTGTACATAGTTACACTGATATTAATGACTCTGTTCCCTATGTGGTACATTATATCCCCCATGATTTATTTCATAACTGGATGTTTGTAGTTCTTAATTCCCTTTCTGCCCAACCTCCTACCCTCTACCTCTCTGACAACCATCAGTTTGTTCTCTGTATCTATGAGTTTGTTTCTTTTTCGTGTGTTTTGTTTTTTAGATTCCACATGAAAATAATACCACATGGTATTTGTCTCTTTTTGTCCAACTTATTTCACTTAACATAACACTCTCTAGCTCCATCCTTGTCACAATCACAAGATTTTATTCCTTTTTTATGGCTAACTAATATTCCATTGAGTGTAATTTGTTTTTACACTGCAAGATTAAGGACAAATTAAAGAGAAAATCATAGATAATTTAGGTCAACAAAGAACTTGGGCAGGACAATGTGTATATTGTTTTTCCTTGTAAAATTGGCAACTAGCACAGTGTTTGGCATGTGATACAGTCAATAATCATCTGTAGAATAAATTTGTGGAAAAAAATTGAAACATAAATAGAGGTTCTTTATGAACATTTTAATAATTGGTTTTGTTGTAGTGGCCATGGAGGTAGGGCAATGAGGTGATGGAGGTCTTGATTTCAATAGCTTATTTGAAATTTGATTCATCTGTCCACTTCACAGCTTTACTGTAGAAAAAAGTCTGTGTATTAGCTTCACTTTTCCTAGGCCTGAATTAATACAGTTCTATTATTTAAAAAGTACTATTTTGCTGAAGAACTTCTTGTGCTGCACCAGCACCGCCAAGGGTGAACCCGAGTGGGGGTGATGACAGGATTAAGAAAAGATAGACAAGAGAATGAAAGCTGGGTCTCAGTGGGACGCTGCCCTCTCTGATGGAGAGAGACAACGACCACGTCCACAACCCGCGTCTTTATTTTATAGCCGATGCCACGGGGCAAAGTAAGGGTGTGATCAAGTTGTTTACAACATTCTCATTAGTTTCATTCCCCTTCCACTACATGCCCCTGAACTCTGTCACCCAGGCACGTGGGGCCACGTGTTCAGATCACAGGCTCAAGCTCACGACTATAGCTGTTGACTATAATTGTGCTGGGAGGGCTCTGCTATCCAAGCTGGGACTTGCACGTGGCAATGAGAGGACTGTTCCCTCTCAGTAGTTCAAGACTTGAACCTGTCCAAAACACTCTGGCCACGCCCCACATTTCTTATAATTCAAAAGCAGATTTTAAAAGTAGCCCAGAAAACTTATTACCCAAAATTGTGTCATAGTAAATGTACACGCATTTACATTCCTGTAGCTTAGACCTTGCTGCTTACTGACTCTGCTATAGGATGCTCTGCGCAGGGTCATGATCTTGTCTGAACAAGAACTCACAGGAGCAGTCAGTCCCTCAAGAAGAAACAAGATCTCCTGATGAAAAAACTCCCTACAAGTTTGTTTCAAATGGTTCTGTTCCATTATAGCCGGAGGAATTTTTCAGACAAAACATTAAATTAGAAATCAATTAAGAAAGCCAAAACAGTCTGACCACTGTACTCCTGTCTTCATGTGGGATTTAGAAGGACTGAGTGACTGCTGGTAGTGTGTGGTCCTCAGGTTCTGAACACTTCAACCCCGTATGGCAATTAGGTGACCCTGGGAAAATCCAGAGCCTGAACAGCCATCTTTGATCTTAAGAAAGATCTTCAGAACATGAATCTTGAGGAAGAAAGGGAAAGTTTTAGATGAAATCATTTTAGTGGGTAGAATTGGTGGGCTCTCACTCATGTGAAGACTCTTAAGGTGCTGTAAGTTTCACTCAATGTGGTGTATGTGTGTGTGTGTGTGTGCCACATCAATAAAAATGACATGCCTTTTCTTTATTTTTTTTTGACAATGTCAGGGGAAAAATAGGTTACATAAATGCAGGACATTTAAACCTATCTGTGAAAATTGGATAAAGTAATCACAGTTATCTCTATTTTAGGAAAATGGATTTCTGTGAAACAGTAGTAGAAGTCAGGTCAAGGTATAATGTATCATATACTTTTTAAAATGTATTCTGAGAAAAAAAATGTTTGCCACAATAAATATTCCTGCTACTTTAAAAAATGAAATCCCTCACACCTTTCTAATGCCTATCCTTTTATGCAGCAGATAACATTCCAAATGGCTACAGCCTTTATTTTGAAATGAAGCTTTGGGATTATCTAATTGAGTGAAAGAGCATCCGAGCTCTTTTAAGAGGTAGGCTCCTGTAGACAAATGTAGATTTTATTTGTAATCAAGTCTTTTTTAATTAAAAAAATAATAGGAGCAATAAATGAGCTCTTCTGAAATGATGTCAGCACACCACCCGTGGCCTAGACATAGGCTGCAGGTTGTGGGATGAGAGAAGAACACCTGCTTCCGTCTACTAGAGATCAAATCCAGGAAATCACAGTAGCCTTTTGGACGTTCCACATATATAGCTACACAGCCCCCAAATGAAGAGCTTTATTGATTGAACTACATTTGAGTGTAAAATGTCACATAAATGGTAAATGTGCTGTTGGAGATGCTCTGGAACTATTTTTTTCTGTTGTCAGTATTTTGGACAAACAACATTCCATGTGGCCATATAAACAGTTCTGTGTAGATTGTCTTGCGGTGTTTCGACTTTCACATTGGTGTTGTGATCTAAACTGCAGAAAAAAAGTTTGGCATAATTAGAAAAATCAAGGACTTAAATTCCAGTGTAGAACCTCTTGGTCTGACATAGAAGAAGTGTATTACATGCAGCAGATCTTCAAATAACATCACTTTGTTTCATGTCGTGTCATTATAACGTTGATGAGGAAAAACTATTGAATCCTGGCCAGTGTCAGTGTCTGTGTGGTGTCTGCCATTGCCCCATGTCTGTGTAGATTTTCTCTGGGGATCCTAGTTCCCCCTGCATCCCAAAGATACGCACATGAGGTGACCTGGTGTGTCTAATTGTCCCAGGCTGCCCTTGACCCAGAACTAGACTAAGTGGGTTGGAAGGGAATTCTCTTACCTGTTTTCATTAATCTTTCTTAAGTGTCTGTATAGCTCACATTTCTTTCCATGCTTAGTATCAGAAAGATTTGGTTCTTTATTTAGAAGTTTGTGATTTTTTTTGTGATGAGAAAATATGCCATAGGAACGTAACTTGTGTTATTTAACCTATGGCAACATTAGTTCCCTTATATTCCCTTTCACTTAAATTCTCATTGTCCAAGAACCTATTGACAACTTTGAGTGAGGACTTAACTATACATATTTTTAGTGTTTTTATATATAGGCATCAGATATTTGGTATTTCCAAGCCCAGGAATTCTGTACAAATGGCGCTCCCTGAAACCTGGTGGTCTGGTTCAGGATAGGAATTCTAATTCTTTTGGGGGTTGTGGACTCATGTTTGATGAAAACTACAGATCTTTTCCCTAGAAAAGTATTTTTATTCTCCCACTAGCTCTATGCATGTAAGGACTGTGAATGTAAGGAACCTAAAGCTAAGATTTGGTTTGGTGGAATTGGTCATTGATCACATGTTTGTCTGACTCTATGCTCAGCTTCTTCTCCCATACCATATTCCTTCTGTTTCCACGACTAAGCCATTGTCAAGCTCACGTGGCCTACTTTGTCAGCCTCATGTCTTGCTCCTTCTCCCATGCATCCTGAGTAGAAGTCACACTGCATTACTCACAGTAGTGTCATCTGACCTGTGAACACGCTGTTCCTGCTGCTCCTTGAACATGCCTCATTACCTGCTTCACTACCTCAAGACTCAGCTCAAAGGTCACCTTTTTTAGGAAGACTTTCCAGCCCTCTTTCCTGCTACCTCCATCCTCTTAGATTAAGGTGACCAGATTTAAAGCGGTACACCATTGACGGGGGTGGGGGGGTTCTTTTTCTTTTTTTATTATTACTTAAAATATTACAAAGAGTAATCAGGACTTTTTTAAAAAGCCACGGGATGTGGGACAAACTGTTAAAAATCGGGACTGTCCTGCCAAAAGCGGGCCGTCTGGTCACCTTATATTAGATCCCCCTCCTTTACTCTATCATTGTACTCTCTGCATTCTGCTGTCATAATTCCATTTACCGAGTTGCACTGTAATGGATGCCAACTCCTCTACTTTTTCTACTATTTCAAGGGTAGATTGTGTGTGTGTGTGTGTGTGTGTGTGTGTGTGTGTGTGTGTGTGTGTGTGAGAGAGAGAGAGAGAGAGAGAGAGAGAGAGAGAGAGAGAGAGAGAGAAAGATTTGGCTGAAGTATTGCTAGTGATTCAAAAAAGTATTTTTTTCTTCCCAGCATCAGATATAGCCTCTTGTATCACAGTGTGAAGATATATTTTTCTCCTAAAGAAATCTAACACATGCAATATTAATAGAGCCATATGCTAGCCCTCTCTCAGTACCATGGATCCCACTGATAACCCTGAAAAATGTATTCTTGTTTCAAAGGAATATCATGACCCCATTTCTTTGATCATGAATTTGTGTTTACTAGGCAATTGTTTCTTAATGATACAGTTCTATTTTCTTGACGGCTTAAGAAGAGAATATATAAGTTAAATTTTTAACTATAATTTTCAAAGTAATGTAAAAGCAGTAACAGAATTTAAATGTAATAAGAATTCCTGCTACCTTTTATATATTGATATTATTTTACTAAGTACACAATTAACATAAATCGGCATTACAGAGATGAATAAAGACTGTTAAACAAGAAAATATTTCTTTGTAAAAGAGAATGTAGTAGGAGGGCAGGGATTGACGGAATTCTTGTTTTTTCCTTTATAGCACAAGATGTCATTTTATCACACACTGAAAATATTATTGCTACTTAAATGTCTGTTTCCCCCTGCCCCCCAGGCCAAATTTACAGATGACTGCAAGTTCAGGGAGCGATTTCAAGAAAACAGCTACAACACCTATGCCTCAGCAATTCACAGAACTGAAAACACGGGACGAGAGTGGTACGTGGCTCTGAACAAGAGAGGGAAAGCGAAACGGGGCTGCAGCCCCAGAGTGAAACCCCAGCACATCTCTACCCACTTCCTGCCACGGTTCAAGCAATCGGAGCAGCCAGAACTCTCTTTCACAGTGACTGTTCCTGAGAAGAAGAAGCCCCCTAATCCTGTCAAGCCAAAGGTCCCAACCCTCTCTGCACCCCGGAAAAGTCCCAACACAGTGAAATACAGACTCAAGTTTCGTTTTGGATAATGTGCATGTTGGCCTCGAGAGAAGCCACAGCCCCCCTCAGGCATTTCCACAGGTGTCTTTACAGCTCCGGAGGAAAATGTGGACACAGCGTCAGCTCCACGACACTGCAGTGAAGTCAGGTCATTTGGTTCAGTGCGACTGACACAAAAATGTTTGCTGGTGGGAACTAAACTGGAATTCTTTGTTCAGATGCAGGGAGCGCTCGGCCTCAGTTCAGTAAGACATGAAGCTAGGACACTGTTTTCAAGAAGTTAAATAATGTGGACTATGTATTTTTCTGACTTTTACAGATCAACCCAAAAGAACATACATGACATGTTTATTTTTTGTTTTTGTTTTTTTGGTTTCTAAAGAATATTTTGATGCAGATAAAATATTTTATTAACTTTTGTTTTTTGTGTTTTTTTAAGAAGTACCTCTGCATTGAGCATATTTTCTTACTTTTATTATTTTAATTAATGTGCCATAAACAACCATTTTAATGAATTATAAGTGTGTTTGTAGCCCATATGTAACGTGAATTTCATTTTCATTTTCCTTATTCACTGCACTTTTTATTTTTATTATATATTTTTATCATACCTCAGATCATGTAAGTTTAGTTCTACATCTTAAAATGTTTAAATTTTCTTCATTACACCAAAGGCTCAGCTTGGATTTGTGTGTGTGTGTGTGTGTGTGTGTGTGTGCGCGTGCGCATGCTCTCGGGTATACGAATTCATGACGTGGAATCGTTCCCCTTTTGTGGCAGGGCTATAATGGGTTAGAAGAAGGACATTTTGATGGGATTAATAGTTGGAGATAAGGAAGAAGATTAGAGGTACAAGTACACTAAGTTTTCAGCCTTTTTTGAGATCTCATTCTGCCCTGCCTTCATTTCTTCTTTCATCTACTCCCTGCCCTCGTTCTTGAGCAGCTGGAGAAAAACATTTTGTTCTGTCCGTCAAGTATACACTATGAAACCGGAATACTTAAAACACCTTTTCTATGACCCTCTGCCGTCTCCACTGTATAGATCCATGGGGAACAACCCACTTACCGGAAGCACAGGGAGAACTGAAGGAGATGAATCATGTGACAGTTATCCAGGTCCAGTCCCATTGTCAAAAATATTCTTATTACTCAGTAGAACACTCTTTGACTTTCCTATCCCAATGGAAATCATTCCAGTGAATAGATTTGCTCTTTTATAAGGAAATTTCTGATGTATATTTTTAAAAAGCCAGCTGTGTGACATGGGGAACTTAATTTGGGAATTTGATAAATTGAAAAATGGCATTTAATTGTCAAGCCAAATACTGAATGTTGGGCATAAATCAGAAAATTTGGCTTAAGAGAAATTACATTATTTATTTATTTTCTTAGGTAATCATTTTTATGGAGTTCTATGATATACAAGTGTTTATCTTCCAAAATATTGCAATAAAAAGGTATAGCTAATGTTTAGAAGTATGTCTTTCCTAGAAAGAGCAAGAGTTTACAGGAGGTTTGTGGTTTCTATTTAAGCACACTTCTTTTCTTTTATAGAATACTGATAATCTTTCTAAGAAACAAAGTATACTTTATTTTGGTGCACAAATGCAAAGTGGAAACTTGTCAAAATTGAACTCACTACAATTTAAGCAGCTTGCTTTGTTTTAATAAAAACAAACTATACCCATATGTGTGTAATATGCATAATTATATACAAATTCCATCCATCACCTAAAACATCTTGCATATACTATAGTATAGTGTTTTATTATAAAGCCAATAATTTAATTGAACATTATCTGCATTTAATGCATGATTTAAAAAATATATAAAATGAACTACCAAACTTTATGTTAAAATTCTCTTGGGTTAATGAAACAATGGAAATTTTCAAACAAAGATATGTTCAACTCTTATCCAACTTCCATATTATTTTATATTACAGTATAAAACTAAAAATAATACTCTAGTTTATTCCAATGTATTGTTAAGAATTGTGCACTGTATATCGAGTTCTTAGTACACATAAAAATTAAAGTTGTAGAACATGAGAACAGTAGACAAGATGATATTAATGATGATTAATAGCCAAGTAAATTAATGCAAGGCATATATTGCATTAGGCTAATGTTGCTGATAGCTTATGTTAACTAAAAAATAATAGCTTATCTTGTACCTCTAGTTTGATTTGATTAGTAAATGAAGGTTAAAGTAAGATAGCTACCATATATATATTATGCAAGTCAGGACTCATTAATTTCAAAATTTAGCACCAAGCTAAAAATTTAAAAAAGCACCTTTAAATTATACTCACCTTTAATTTACTGGCCATACATAATTACATTTAATTAAAGCTCACTGAAGCAAAAAGTACCTAAATTAATTAATTGAATGAACTCATCATGTACAGAAACCATGTAGAAATACAATTCCTTACTAATACCTAGAACTTTCTAAGGGGGTCCTTATGTGGTTTTTGATGAGTTTTTAAAGTAACTGGACCCATCTAACATCAAATAAGGTTGTTTAATTGTGATTATGTTAATCTAAAAATGTCAATGAATTTTACATTAAAATTTAGGTACCTAATTTGCATAGACTATAGATGAGAGACACTTTCACACTGATGTTTCAATTTAATTATGTTTAAGTTATGATATTCTTTATTTGGAACACCAGTAGAGGTAAGATTTTTAATAAGATATATAACACTGTGATTTTTATTTCACAAAATATACCATCACTTCCTTCTACTAATTTGAGAGTGTGGATAAGTAAAAATTACCTTTGTTCTTTCAGCTGAGTTATAGAGGCCTAGCAGTTCAAAATCATGTGACAACAGTAGAGGATCCTAACAAAAGTTATTTCCAGATTTAATAATCGTATCATCTTAGATGCTTTTATTTCATGTGATTGAAAATAAAACCATAAATCTGATCAATAAATTTCTATAAAATTGGTCTTGAAATAAAAACTTGAACAATGTTCTTTAACATTTTTTAGTCTTCCTTCGGGAACAGTAACTAAGCTCTAACTTCCCACATTTTCAATAACAGCATGAAAATATTGCACTAAGCCAAAACTTGAATTCTGGCGCCATTTTTACACTTACAGAAAGTTGCACAGTAAATTTGAAAAATAAAAGCAATATTATAGAAATGACTGTATTGGGAAGCAAACAAAAATAACTTATCAAAGAAATTCTTTAATATTTACTTCATTGCTATATTTAAATTTTAATCATGTAAAATCAATTTTAAGCCAATTGATCTTTTAAAAAATTTTGAAAGAGACTTTTAGATAAATGAACATGCCTCATATTTTCTTTTTTAGAAGTCAATCCAATTGCACTTGTTTGAAATAAGATTATCAGATGATTAGGTGTCGAAGAAGTTACCTCATACAACTTATTCTCTGGGAGAAAAGGGAGGAGAGCCCAGCCTGAGCTGAGTCAGTGGGGGCATTTCTACATCTAAGAATCATATACAACACTCAGACATACCATCAGACAATTAAGCTACAAGTCATCCATCAGTATTTCAGCAATTTTATGTAATAAAAATGTTAGGTTAGACATCAAGAGTCCTTACATTTTTATTTTATTGTGTTGTCTCCTGACTCTGTCATATAATTATCACAAGTCACTTTTTAGGTCTTATTTTGTCCTTCACCATATGATCTCCAGTGTCAATTTCAGCTTTGTCATCAATGACAGCATAAGTCATGAGTCTCCGAATGTTGAGGTATGCAAAAAAGGACATTGTCTTCAGGTAAAACCGGATAACCACATGAAAAAAAAAATGTCAATGAAGCAATAAACATATTTGTAAAGCCTTGTCTTAGATTTAAAAAATTAGGTAAATGTGACATTATATCAAAAGGTTTTAAAAATGAGGCCCAATTCCAGGCTTAGCATTTTATGAGGTACTTAGCATATTTGAATTAATCTGGAGGGGAGTGGTCAGAGTAATATCATTATTGATAACAGTTCTAGAACCTTAGTTAAACATGAAATATTTGACCATCTCTATTTTGACTGAGATCCCACTCTATCCATAAGCTTCCTAGAAATTCATGAAAAAATATCCGTAATCTCATCTTGACACACTCCAAATGAGGATAGCTAGTAACATAACTTTCCACCATCATTCCCTTACCTTTCCAATAATTCAGTATTTTCTGCGTTATTGCTCTGCACAAGGCACTCAGCTAGTGAAACATTCCTTTATTTGCTCAGTACTTGTTCACTCAATTCCTTGTGCATGTTAACATCAACGTCCGCTCAGATTCTGAAAGTCCAGAGGAAATATAGCTGCCCTCATTGCACATTGCCCAAACCAGGCTCAAGCTAATAAAAGGACCTTATGAAACGCTCTTCCCTGACAGTAATTTTGAATGTATGCCTCTGACTTCAACACTTTGTGGAGGTATTGGCTATGCTCCTAATTCACAGAACTGGGTATGTAATTATATTTATAGGTACCAACATTTTAGGGGCTCCAACATGCTTATAGGATGGCTACTGGTGCTGAATAAAACTCACTTGAAGATGATGATTAAGATTAAGAGAATTTCATGTAAGATATGAAATGGCTCCTACAACAAGAATAAGAACACCAGATAACCTCGTCACTGTATTTGGACTTCTCAAATGCAAATCCCAAGTCCAAACTAAAAATTTCAGGCACTCATATTTTTGCAAGCTGCAATTAAGTATTAATAAAATAGTCAGCATATGAAACTTCAGTTTCATTGTCAATCTTAAAAATAGGTGACTATGCAAATCCTGATGATTTTATTTGTAAGCCAAGCAAGCAGTCCAGTGGGATGTCGGTAGGTCTGAATGGGAAAGTGGTAATATTTTTCTAGATGTGTTTTTTCTTTTTCTTCAGATACACTCTCTCAGGGAAGACTGCCTTTTTCTGAACCCTACAGAGAGATTAGTGAATGCATAATCACACAGTATCAGGTCCGGTTCCTAGGCATTTTCTCATTAAATTCTCTGTCATTCCCTCTGTGGGAAACTGGGAAACTTATCAGATTCTCATTTAGGGAGGTGAATTTCTGCTGAGGAGGCAACACAATGGCTTTTACTCTCTGAAGTGCAATTACAGCTGCTTTCCCAACAGTGCTTCCTTTTACCAGAGGGCTCTCTCTCTAGGATGTATGTGCTCCATAACCTGACACAGCTTATATATTCACATTTATTTATTTATTTTTAAAAATATATTTATTGGTTTCTTACAGAGAGGAAGGGAGAGAGATAGAGAGTGAGAAACATCGATCAGCTGCCTCCTGCACACCTCCCACTGGGGAGGTGCCCACAACCGAGGTACATGCCCCTGACTGGAATCAAACCGGGGACCTTTCAGTCTGCAGGCCAACGCTCTATCCACTGAGCCAAATCGATCAGGGCTATATTCACATTTTTTAAAGTTCACTAGTTGTCGTACATTCTCAAAAAAAGAGACCCTGAGAGTAAGCAGAATTGCTAATTGTACTAGAACATTAAATGTGTCAGAAGAATATACAAAGACCTCTCTAACAATCACCATGCACATGGAGCACGGCACAGAATGGGTTTCAATTTTGAAAACAAAAAAGCTGCATGGAAGTCGGACACTCTCAGTCTTTTTCTTTTTTTCTCTTTTGCCTAAGTGTGCATTACAAAGGAATAAAACGTTTTCAATTTAAGTAATGAAAGAATAAGTCATCCCAAGGCCACCTGTAAATTCCCACAGAGGCCTGCAGTTCTTGCAAATTATGACTAGGGGGGTAAGTCATGCCCATTTATGTTGCTGCCTTAGTTGTATCACTGGGTAATGAAATTGGGTCAGCCTGAGAGAGAGTTTGTTTTCACCTTAGAAATCATGTTGCTTAAGATCCTCAGCTTTTACCAATGATGAGCAAGAGACTAGATGAGCAAGAGACATATTCCATCTTGCTGGCACAGAGCGCAAACCACAAGATCTCTGTACGAGTTAAGGGAGTTTAATGATTCAACACAGTGTAGCAAATTCCAAGGAGCCTACACAAACTAAAAGAATTATGATTTCTTGGTTGCTAATAATTTATGGCAGAAATCTCTAATAAATGTCTAATAAAAACATTTAGTGTTGACTTAACCCCTTACAGTATAGTGGTGCTGTGCTGGGTCCTGGGAATGGAAATAAACATGGCACCTGTTTGAGGGAAAACTTACATTTTTGCTTACATTATCAGAGATGTGGATCATATCTTTTGAGTGTTATATCCAGTTCTCAGTTAAAATGACACTTAATCTTGCCAAAGGAATTTAACGTCAGGATAGTATTTGCAGCAATAGACCCAAAAGCTTAAGTTTGGTTAGATTATATACTGTGGAAGTGCTTCACTTTTGGCGCTCCCTTTGGGAAGTTATGGCATACTTTCCATTGGCTGACCAAATGCAAAATTATTCTAGTCTCATTAAAAGATAATTAGGGGCCCAATAGCACATAGAAAAAAGGGATGTAGGCTATTGTAGGGAGACTTCAAATTCTGTTAACCAATACTCACTTGATAGCTGGGATTGGAAGATCAATGGCCATCTAATTTCAGAGTTGCTCAGAAATGAAAAAAACTGATGTGTGCTTCTCAGTCTGATTTATTTTTCAAGACAAAGATGTCTGCAGGATAGTAAGAAGTGTGCGGATTGAAAAATCAGGATGTGAATTCAGCTCCTTTTCTACCTGCTTGCAGAAAGCTGTAATGTTGTTAACAATTTAGCTCTCTGAAAAAATAAAAAACACAACCTCCCACTGTTGGTCTTAAACAAAGGATGATATCAGACTCCTTTGAGAACAGCTGCTGCTTTTTGGAGCTGCTATGATTAGTGCAAGCACACCTCCCCCAGGAGATTTGAGGGGGT
Source organism: Murina feae (assembly GCA_004026665.1). Lineage (NCBI taxonomy): Eukaryota > Metazoa > Chordata > Mammalia > Chiroptera > Vespertilionidae > Murina > Murina feae. The sequence goes on from PVJC01009453.1 coordinate 38,771, forward strand.
TGGCAAATGTTGCTGTGTCTACCTTGGGTGTTACAGCAGCACCCTCACCATGGTTTCAGCCAGATTTCCTGTAACATTGGCCTGCAGTCAATAAATATTTCATGTTTCTTGCCCAAGGGTGTGCTCAGAGGACCACCCTGCAAGTGTCTGCCTCGGTAGTCACAGCTTCACGCTGTGGGCGTAAAGGTGGGTATGGAGCCAGAGGCAGGATGTACAGGCAGGATCTGCTGCGGTTAAAATTTGGGATCACTGGTCTGGCTGTAGGGGAACTGGAGATTTCTTCATGTCAACACTCATTCTGGAAGGAGAGGCATGTCCACCAGGGGATTATCATCAAGCATCAGCGTGACTCACTCAAGGGTTAATGGAAACATTCATAAGAGGTGAGGCTCCAGGTTAAGAGAGAAATAGAGGCCTCTAGTACTTGTCTCCAGGCTTTCAGAGTTGATGCAAAGGAAGGAAACTTCGAAATTTCCAAATGGCAGGGACCCAAGGGTAAAAGGGTCCATGTCTCATTAACTCTTTAAAACATGTCAAGACTCATACATCAAAACAGTAATATCAATGAACTGAATGATTTGGGGTTTAATCAAGGTTGTAATTGCCTAATAAAGAGACTTTAAGACCAGAGAAGGTAGAACCAGTTTTGTATCCCAAAGAAAAATGAAAGGAAAAGTGCAAATGATGTCTCACATTGATTTTGGGGCCTAAAATCAGTTTTGCTCCACTGATGAAGGTTGGGTCTTGTTGTTATAAATTATAATTTACATGGCTTGCTTATTTATTTCCTATCTGTGTGTTTTGCATAGAGATTGGTTGAGTGACTACTGTGTGCTATGCCTAATACAGTTCTAAATATTGGGTACACAGAGATAAGTAAGACATGGTTTCTTCCCTCAAAAACTTTATAGTCTAGATGGCAGGGTGAACAATTAAATAAATAAGCCCCATCCTGGTTAGTGTGGCTCAGTTGGTTGGGCATTGTCCTGTGCACCAGGGGGTTGCTACTTGATTCCTATCAGGACACATGCCTGGATAGCAGGCTTGATCCCAGGTAGAAGGCATGCAGGAGGCAGCCAATCGATGTTTCACTCTCACATCAATGTTTCTCTCTCCCCCTTTCCTTCCTTCTCTCTCTAAAAATAAATTAAGAAATCTTAAAAAATAAAAGGTATCGTAGTCAGAAAACACTAAGGAGTAGCCTGGACTGCAAAGGCAAACACAGAAGGAAACAAGAAAAGTATCTAGAAAGATCTCTGTCTACATTTGGGAGGGACATATTTCAACATTCTTATGGGCATAAGGACCTTCACACTCATAAACAATACCAAAGTCATGCATTTCAGTGCTATTTAACCCTGAATTACTATTTTCCCGAAGTGTAATCTCTAGGCATTAATTCTTCACTCCAGCATACAAGAAATTAACTGTTATAGTTATTATACCAATGTACTCTATTTTTCTAAAATTATATAGAATGTTAATCAGTTTGTGACTTATTGCCAAGACACTGAAAGTCTCTTAAATTAAAAGTTGATCACTCCCTCCTTCTTGAAATTATTATTCCATGTTCCACACACTCCCGATCTTTCTGCCAGCGCAGTGGCAGCTCTTTCCCCATGTCTTTGCTGAAGTCCTCTTCTATCTGACCTGTAAATTATGCAGGACTCCAGGGCTTAGTTTTTGGCTCTTTTCTATTCTTGGTCTAAACTCACTCCCTATGTGATCTCACCTCTGCTTAAATATCACCTGTCTGCTGATGACGCCCAACTTTAAATCTGCAGCCTCAACCTCTCCCAGCGCCCCAGGTTCACAGAAGCAGCTGCCTACTCTACTGTGTTACTTGGATGTCTAACAGGAATCTCAAACCTAGCATATCCAAAACTCACTTCTCCTTCCCAGACCGGTTAAGCTTCCTGACTGCCACAGTTTAATAAACAGTGTGATGATTTATTCAACGATGTGAGCCAAACAACTAGGAGTCCTGGTGCCTTCTCGTTCTCTCGTAACTTTCACCCAATATTCCAGTAACTCCTTATGCCTAAACCTGCAAAATGAAACCTGCATCCTATTGTTTCTCTCTGTCTTTACTCTACACCGTAGTCCCAGCTACCCTCATTTTTAGTTTTATCTATCACTTTTTCTTCAGATAATTTTTCACATTCCTGAATTATCTTGTATACTTCTGTTTTGCCGGCTCCCTCAGGGAAATGTAGATACTCTGTATCCCCCCTTTTCCCAGTAGTATGTAAGTCCCTGCAGCATGCAATATTTATTGATTGAATGAATGGATGTAGTCAGTTCTGCTACGCTTGTTTTGAAGATACTATTCAACTGAGTAAAAGAGAAGATGCAAATGGCTTTATTCAGCAGTTCATAATTTGGACAGCATCTCAAGAAGTAACTAGAAGGGTGCACCAAGGGGTTGGGCAAAATGAAAGGTTTTTATGGGAAGGAAGGTGAGAAAAAGTGGTTATTAGCAACAACAATAATAATAATAATACAGGAATATTTTTTGGGCCCAGACATCTTTTTTGGGGGGTAGTGGGAGAAGGAAGGGGTTTTATCATGCAGATTGCCTCTTTTTTTTTTATAGGGGACAAAGAGGGCAGATTAATTTACTGGACTTGACCAGAAAATTCCAGAGTGGTTAATTAAAATTACATTTCTGGGAGAGGTTGAAACTGCAATTAGATGAGATTTAAATCTAGGTTTGGTATCATGGGCTTTTAGCATAAGCACTAAGATTTTGGACCTGTGGTTTCTTTTCTTTAGCAACTAATTTGTTCCAACTTAATGGATATATAAGAGAATAATTTGAGCATAAAGTGAATTTTGGGTTCATTTTGTGCAGTTCCATATGTGAGAAACCCTAAGTATTTTAACTCAACCGAGTTGTATAGAAATACACAATATATATCATACATAGTTTTTGGAATCAATAATTCCAGTGTGTGTGTGTGTGTGTGTGTGTGTGTGTGTGTGTGTGTGTGTGTAGGGGGTTTCCACACCAACAAACAATTCTCTGAAACCAGCTGGGGATCCTACAATTCAAACTGCATCCATACATCTATATCTATGTATCTGACTATCCTATCCTATCCTATCCTATCCTATCCTATCCTATCCTATCCTATCCTTCAATGGATTATATGATATCCTTCCACATTAGGAAGGATGACCTTTTTTATTCAGTCTACCTATTCAAATGTTTCTCTTCCAGAAATATCATCACAGACACACCTTAAAATTATGTGTTATCAGTTATCTAAGCATCTCTTAGCCCAGAGAAGTTGACATGTAAAAGTAACCATCAAGCTGGGTTTTCTCCTGCTTCTCCTCCAGCCCTGCTGCTTTCACACTGGCTCATTTAGAGGTGAACCTTGTGTTTAGACTGTAAATGGAATCATGGAGAACTCTTTGTTCCTTCAGCAAAACTCTACAAACCTCTGCATGCTCCCTGTAGAAAGGTTTAAGTGGGTAGGCAGAAATAAGAGAGTCTTCTCTACGAACACATAGTCCTTGAAACTTTTGAACATGGTGTACTCAGAAATGACCAATTTAACAGTTACAGGGTGGAGAGGATTCCAATAAGAATTGATCAGTTTAATCAGGACAGTTAATTGAATGAATAAAAAAACCCAACAGACATTTCCTTATTTCCTTTGTTGGTGTTGGCCAACTCTCATAGGTCTTTCAACACTATTCTATTACTTTGGAGTAGAAGAAGTTGATAAGATTCTTTTAATTTAGTGGTAACCAAAACCTTTAATTGTCCTATTAGATTTAAATCTTGTTTTCAATAACTATCCCCAAATAGATCACACTTCCTAATGTACCATATTTTCTGGCATATAAGATGACTTTTTAACCCAGGAAAACCTTCTCAAAAGTTGGGGGTCATCTTATATGCCCAGTCATCTTATTACACCAGAAAATACGGTAGCTCTTATCAATCCACTGATACATAAGCTCATTTCTCTTTTAAAACTCTTTTATTGTTTCTTAGAGTTAATTATTTCCAAATGAAAAGAGAGAAAATCTAACATTTATAAACACAACCATGACAAAAAAGCAAGGCAAAGATAGAAATGTGTACACCGAGATACAGAAAGCAGAACTCAATTGCTTCTAAAGCAATATCCAAATCTAAGCTTTTAAAACATGCATAAAACTCACTAGTTAGAAGCATATTAATTGACCAGTAGCTACATTAATTATAATTTAAGTCCTTTGTTCAAAATGTCATTGAAGAAAAAACTCTGGTAATAGCCCTCATAGGAACTGACCTTAAGATGTGCTTAAAAATTTTTTTAGCAATAGTGAGGCACTCATTCAGAAAGCTTGTGATCTTGTCCCTTAGAAGGTTGAAAAGATTATTTTTCCACATATCTTAACTGGGAGAAATGAGAACATAAATGTTACCAAGAACGACAGAAAAATGAGCAGCCTGCTGAATTCTACAAAAGATGGTCTGTTTTGTCTTTAAAATACAGTAGGGGCAAAGGAAAGGGCACTTTAATAAAAATGACATGCATATTTTTAGCAGAAGTTATGACCACTCAAGTGATTCAACATAAAATATGTCACATCCACATAATAGCTCATGCTTGCTATTGTGCTAATTGAACTATGTGCTTTTGATGCATTCCCTATTCATGTTAAAGTGTGGGGAACGAATGATGGTAGTCAACAGTCACGGCAATTGGACACAGTGAAAATCTTTCTTCTATGACTGAGTCAATCTCCTCAGTGGATTACTAAACACATTCCAGAAATCTCATAAGTTACTACTGGTCTAAAAATGGATATAATTAAAGATGAGTAAACCTACCGCAGAGCTTGATGTAATCTTTTAGAGTAATTAACAAAACTATTTACAATGGACTTTTTTCTACTTTTCTAAAGATTGCTTATATGTTACTACAAGTTCATATACCTTACCATTACAAAAAGTGACCCTCTCCCTAACGTATTTATACAAAGCCAAGAGACGTCTGCCCTGTAACATTTCTGAAAGGGATAGATCCAGTAACTATGTCTGTAACTTTGACCAAAACCAGGCTAAGATCTGGGAATTCTTCGTGAATTTCATTCATTAATGATTCATCAGGAGATATCTTTGGGGTTGGGAATACATGATTTGGAGCAATAACTTCCAATGCATAAGACCTGATAGTCCCAATGAGGTGACATTTTTTGCTATGTCTTTCCACCAGCTGCTTTTCAAGGTCAGGGAAGAGGTGATTCATTCCTAAAATTCTTCTTTTCAGGTCTGACAGCGTGTTATTAAATTATAGAAAGTAAGGCTCCTTTTTTTTTAAAGACTCCTTTTCTTGCTGTTTCCTAGTTTTCTCTTAACTCAGACACGAACTTTCTATAGTAAGACTTTCCATCATATATGGACTTACTAAAATACCCATAAACCAAGGTAGGACATTTCTGGATAATGTGTGCTTTCTTTTCATTCATATATGACCATTACTTCTTACACTAGATACTCTGCTGAGTGTCTGCATCCTATTTCTTTAGCCCTCACAACCATTGCATGTGAATGAGCAATTTCTCCCTTTTCAGGTTGAAGAAACGAAGGCTGAGGAATTATATAAATCTCCTAGGGTTAAAAGGCAAAGCTAAGAGTCAAATTGCATTTTTGCCCCTTGTTTTCCAAGGTTGTTTAGTTTAGTTTAGTTAATGTTCATCCTTGAAACTCTGCTACATTCAAAATCTAAACTTTTCCTTCTCTATTGAGACAGCCATGGAGAGTGCATGAATTTGTGTGCTGGTGTGTATGATAGATGCACCAAACACTGAGGGATGAAAAGAGAGGCTGAATATGGATTCCATATATTGACTCTGACCTGCCTTAGTCACCTATACATCTAGAGGGGCCCACTGATCTTTTGGTGTATTGAATTTCTTTTATTTGTTAATTCTTTGAAGAATAACACAAAAATTTTCTTTCTGTAGTTACATCTAGAGTAATGCCTAGATATGCCTTGCTATCAGGAATTAAAATCACCTTTTATTTATTTTTACTTTTTTTTTTTACATCAAAAAACCTGAAAACAAATTGCAGGACCCAATCATCACAAAATCCAGGACCCAAATTGACCTTAGAGATATCTTAGTCTCATAATAACTTGACCTGATCATTGCTTAGGAGTAGCTGAGGATATTTCCCTTTTTTAAGCTGTCAAAATTCAGTTGACACATCACAGATCCCTAAAGCTATGTAGGGAACTCTTCTCTTAATTCCACCCGCTTTAATTCTAAGCATCTGTAATAGTCACGGCTGGGTTCAGTGAGAGTTCTGCTTGCCATGAGCGTTGAGATCATGCCCTAAGTAATTACAATGAGCGTGCAATGAAAATATGTGGTGAGTATAATGTCAGGAAATCATGCAAATTTTATTATCAGCGATGAAGTGGTGGCTGGTGGAGAACTTGTCAGCATTTGCAACTTGAGGCCTCTAATTACCCTGATTTACTTGTAGTCCCATTCATAACCTGCTGCTGCGCTGTTCCTGACAGCACTTTTGCATTTTACAAGAAAGGAATAATGCCACGTAAATAATTTAGAAACAATAAATCATTTAGAGTGGCTTTTTAACCCAAAACAATGCAGTAGCTGGCTGAGTACTTGCTATGCCTGACAGGTAGCTGGCATGCAATTCATCTATGCATCGTAAGTATTTACTTCTAAATTTCGCCAATCCTAAACAGGCAGACTGAAGTAAAGGTGAGACTGAAGTCTCTTCCATTCTGAATAGTTCATTTCACCTTTTTTGAGTAGAAATGGAAGTAGAGGAATTAAGTCCTACGTAGGCTCGCTGTACTTGAAACACAGATTTGCTGAGTTATGCTAGGTAAGTGACTAATTAAGAATGCTTCTCCACGCAGAGCTGGCTGAGTGTTGGAGTATATAAACAAGCCTGTGGCGGCACCCCACCCCCACCTACGCAAGGGCTGGAGGGGAAAGACTGGAAAGGTTGGGAGTAGGATGAACAAATGAGCTGATATGTAACCAGTTCCCACCTATTCTCTGGGGAAGGACAAGTCTCTCTCTCTCTCTCTCTCTCTCTCTCTCTCTCTCTCTCTCTCTCTCTCTCTCTCTCTCTCTCTCTC
>PVJC01009454.1:0-45900 GCA_004026665.1 Murina feae
ACACACACACACACACACACAAAAGCCGCCTGGCCGACTGGGGCCATCATAGGACATCCACTGAGGGGTCCCAGACTGTGAGAGGCTGCAGGCCGGGCTGAGGGACTCCCTCCACCTCTAGTGCACAAATTTTTGTGCACCGGGCCCCTAGTATTAAATAACTGAATATATATACACATGTACTATATGTGTTTACACATATCCTCATCACTTTTCAAATCGGCAAATAAAAAATCTAAGTCATTTATATAATGACTCATAAGTATATTTTTCTTGGAGTATTATTTAGTTAAATAGTAACTTATTTGTCTGTCTCCAGGTTTTTTATCATAAAATTGCTGTAATGGTCACATATGTAACCAACTGTTTCAAAGCTATTCAATTCTGCTATTGTAGTTCAGAAGCAACCAGAGGAAATATATAAATGAAAGGACATGGCTGTGTTAAATATAAATTCATCTTCGAAATCAAATATGCCAAAAGCAGGTGGCTTTGCTCATGGGTCATAGTCTGGTCTCTAATCTAATATACAGACCTATTCAGATGTTCCTAATTGTCTACAGCTTACCACTTATAAGAAAACATCACTTAGATAGGACAAGTAAATCATTTGTCCCCATGAGCCCCAGACTTGGAGTCAGTAGTTTCTCTACAGATGCTTTTGTTCCTTTTAAAAGAAAGTGGTATTTAGTCATCAAGATATGTAATCTGGTATTGCCATTGCTGCTGGGTTTTCATTGTTTCTAGTTTCTTTCAGTGGGCAGCGCAGGGAAATAGAACATATACATCCATATGTATACACACACACACATATAATAGATACATAGCCAAACACATCTATACTTATTTACATATACAAATATGTCCCCATGAGTTTACACTAACACCTTCGAGTCCATGGGGAGGTCCTTCCTCCCTTCCTTCCTTCCTTCCTTCCTTCCTTCCTTCCTTCCTTCCTTCCTTCCTTCCTTCCTTCCTTCCTTCCTCTTTTCCATAGCTATAATTCTCTGATAGCAGAAACTGGCTCTTACTATCTATGACATATTTACTTATTTGCTCAATCCTGGCATATACAAAAACAGTTTGGTGGTTACCTTGACTAAATTCTGGAAAGGAGAATTGGTTGGTAAGAGAAGCTCTGAGAGAGAAATAGTTCATGGGTATCATAGAAACAGATCAAAGCTCTTGTGATTGGGCTCAGCTACCAACTGCAAGAGAGACTGTAAACAACCTCTAAGCAGAAATAAAGGAGCAAAGGGGATGGAGAAATTACCATCTTCAGTCCTACTGGTGCCCCTTTTAAGTAACATCAGCAGCAGATTTACAGACACAAAATACCCTACACAAAACCACATACTGAACTTAAATGCTTTGCAGAAATTGAACACGATAGCAGCTTATGTAAATTTCTGCCTATTAATTTGGCAAAAAATATAAAAGTTGTTGAGTTGATTTGAGTAAATTTTGCACCTATTTTTTCCTAAAGGAAATAATGAGAGCAGCATGAAAAGAAAAGGTCTTAAAAGTGGAGAATTCTGTTACTTCACCGTCAAGAGAAATGGACATTATTGTAATGTTTACATGAGCTCTCATTTGGGAGCGGTGTATCATTTCAGAATAAACCTGTGCCCCGCTTTTTAAAATCCATGACATGCCTCTCCCTTTCATCACTTTTCATTGCTTAGTTCGGATTCAGAAAAATGTGAATACTGTATAAACCCAAATGCTCCCTCCATTATGGTGACACCACAGTGGGTTATTGTTTATTTGGGCGACTATATATTGCTAGAAGTATCTCTCAGTCCTTGCACCATTTCTTCATATGATGATTTCTCCTTTTTAAGACCAAAATATGTGTTGTGAAACCATAAGTGTTTATTTTTAAACATTTAAATTTGTTAAAATACTCTTCCAGTCTATAATTTTTGACACTCATATCATTGCAAACATGTTTATTAATGTAGAATAAATGTATACTTCTGCATTTATAAACATGCATTAGGTACTCAGCATATACTACCCGGTTTTATTTAAATAATCCTCTTTCAATCCCAGACACAGTTGCCATTATAATTTGTGTTTTGCAGATATGGAAACTGAGGCTCAGAGATATTCAGTAGCTGCCTCATGAAGGATTTAAAGGTGGTAGAATTAGAGTTCCCATATGATAATACTGCCCATGCTTTATATCTATATGGATTTGTCTCTTACCATCCTTTTAATAATGATGTTGAACTCGCAATGAGGTTGTGTGTGTGTGTGTGTGTTTTTTAACTAAGCCAAGTTGTGACAGCATAATAATGGGTTAAAAACAAAACAAACAAACAAAACCAAGCATCACTCTCCTTGTTGCCCCTACAGAAGTTAAGTTGCATTTAAAAGGTAGAAATGGTATTCTCTGCATGATGTTCATTATTTTAAGACCAGATTTAGAAAATTACCAAATGTAAATTTTTCTGTCCATTGCACTTTTAAAATATTACCCATTTTATAAAAGCTTATAGTTATTGAGTTTATAGTACAGACCTCGTACAAATGGAGCTGTGCATTAAAAGTAATGTGCATCAATTTGGCCGATGTTGCTCAGTGGTTGAGCATTGACCTATGAACCTAGAGGTCATGGTTTGATTCCTGGTCATGGCACATGCCTGGGTTGTGGCCAGTGTGGGATGTGCAGGAGGCAGCTGATCAAGCATTCTCTCTCACCATTGATTGATGTTCCTAACTCTCTCTTTCTCTCTTCCTCTCTGAAATCAATTTAAAAATATATAAAATTTTAAAGTGATGTGTATCATTTAGCCTTGATCACTTGCTCAATATTCCAGATGTATTCATTTAGTTGCATACTTGACAATATCATTTATCACTGTGCATATCCCTCCTCTCTGACAATCTGGTGGGTTTTTGTTTTTTTTTCAGATCTTCTCAATCTTAAACTGAGCACCAATATTGCTGAATTACTCAGGCCAATATCCTAAAAATCATATTTGAGTGTGTTCCTTTCCTGTCTCCTGCATCCAATTTACTGTTAAGTCCTGTCAATTTAAATCTTTAAAACGTATCTTAAATCCAAGTATTTCTCTCCATCTTTATAACTATCACCTTAATACAGGTATCTACCGCTTTCATCCTTACAAATCTCTCTGTCTCCATCTTAACTCCACCTCAAGGTAGTATGAATGATCTTTTGAAAACATCCAGCAGATGATATCCATTTCTTGCTTGAATGTCTTTCTATTTGTCTTATATTGAACCTCACAGCCTTCACCAAAGCCCCTGATTCATACTTCAATCTTATTTTTCATAACTTGTTGCCATTGCTCATTTTCCTCCACCCATAATACTCATCTTTCAGTTCCTTGCGTATTCTAAGATTTTCCTCAGCCTAGGGAATTTTTATTGACTGGTTTTTGTTGTGTTTTTTAATTTGGAAATCTTTTTCCCCAAGCTGTTCACAGAGAAGGCATTTTCAATTCTCAGAGGGTCTTTCCTGGTGATCGCATCTAAAATGATCCACTTCCTTTACATGCTGTAAAATTGCGGTACTTACAATGCAGATAGTCTATATGAAAATATAAGTGTGTGCATTGTTCATTCATTGGTTTATTGGCTATCACCATAAACTGAAATGCATCCTATAAGAAGGAAAGGTCCTTGACCGCAAACATGTCTAACACAGGTCAGGTTTTAATAAATAGCTATTCAATAAGTGAGTACAAGGAAACTCACAACTACTCATAACTTAGATATGAGTTATTATAACTTAACTCTGGGTCTAAGAAAATCAAACCTCAGAACATTACAGAAAATTTCTGAGGGTTATAAATCCAGCAAATGACAATGCTGTGATTCAGACACAGATCTGGCACACTCTACAGCCCACTCTCTAATCAGTTTAATCACATTCTGCTATAACGAGTCTTACCCTATAAAAGAAGGACACGGAGCTCGTAATGTTCAGATACTCTTAACCTAGGCTTACACTTGACCTGCAAATTGGTGTTAGAGGTAAGGGCATTATGCCATCATGGCTCCATAAGTCCTTGGGATTCAAACTTGTTCCTCTGAGCATCTATTAGAGTCTAGAGTGAGCTGTGATGTCACCGCCTCTCTTCAAGCTGAGTAGAGAGTTCTGGAATGGCCAATTTATTTCCCAGGTCATTACTAATCTGGGCAGCCTGGTCCTGCAGGTAGCTCTGATAGATCTACTTGTCAAAATAATGAGTCACTTTCTTACAGTAGTACAGTTTAGGGACAAAGTGTTTTTCCACTAAATCTCTAGGGAAACAATTTTTAGAGGATGTACAATATATCATATCAGGTTATAATAAATCTTATAACACCATAAAATGCCATAGTACTTACCTAGCTATGGAACTACATTTCTTCCTCTTCTCTTACCAAAGATAGAATGAAATGTCAGCAAGGACTCCATATAACTTCTATTAAAATGTTTGTAACCTCTAGGATATCGGGAAATTTTATCATGACTCAAGGGAGATAGTTTTTCTATTGTATGATATCCATTTGATTCATTTTCCCATATCTACCTTTAAATATTTATTGGATATTTTTGTAGAAATTTTGAGAATGTTCTATATGTCTATCTGGTACATAGATATAAAGTAAAATGAGTAAGAAGTTTTATTAATGTTTTATACCTCCACTAATTTTTATTTGTCCAAAAGGAGGTATCTATAGAGGCAGCTCAGCAATCCTAGATTTATTCTCTGCTCTACTGGTAATCTTGGATAAGCAATGGCTAATGAAGGAGTCAAACACCTAATTTATGAAGTGGTGAATAAGAAAATGACTCTCTTTTAACTCAATATGCATTTATTTTCATTGTTTCCCCAGTTATTGTACTGACTCTCCTGAATTGCAAATGCTCCTAATTGCTGTGGCTTCTTTTGTATATATACTATACTTAAACTTAATAGTTAAATATGCCACACTGGATTATAATGGCCTAGTTTCCTGTCTGTGTTACCTACCAGATGCTTCATTCTTTAAAGCAAGGTGTGTCTTAAACACTATTTAATTCAATTGGCTTTACGTTTCATACCTGACACCAGCTCTGCAATTGTTTAATAATGAAACGATGAACACTTGTTTACCTCTTCCAATTCTGATAAATATACATTTGGCAAACTCTCAGCAACTGTTAATGAACTCAAGTTTTAAGTGATCAAGTGAAAAGAGTTGTTGTTTAAAGTGAACTGGGCAGAGATGTTCTCACTGATGCTGAGTGTAAATTACAGGGATCATTTTACTGGACATTTGCTAGCTAGTGTCTCATGATTGCCTCTCACTGCCCACCCTTATGTTAAAAACTGAGAGCAGAATCAAAGGAGCCAATACGGCAAGGAGATTCAGGTTTCTAAATAAAAAGCCCTAATCCTATTTTACTCAATAAAAGAGAGTCACAGATCAGAATTTAGTTGACCAAGGCATTTTCTCAACATTAAAAGGAGTGCTCTCTGGGATACAACTTTTTAAATGAATAAACTTAAAGGATCATTTCATTAAATCAGCCAGATTTAGAAAAGTGTAATATGAAAATGATTATAGTTGTTTGATTTTGAAAGTCTGTTCCTTCCAAAGCCAAGTTCAGAAGGGCTGGACAGTCTCAGTGAAATGGAGTATGAAACACAGGAGCTGTCCCTCCATTCTGCAAGGGAGCTAATTTATAGACCACTGAGGTGAAATTTTATAACTCAAAGTGTTTCATAATCACTTCTGTAACAGAAAGAACATCTTATTTCTTTAAGAAACAAAAGTCACAGCATGAAAACGACAAAGTTTAATTATTCACTGGCAAAAAAAGGCCCTTGATAATTTATCTTTTAACATATCTAAGAAAGAAAATAGCAATATAGACACTGAAATGTTTTTAAGATATTACATTGCTTAACCAAAAAAGATGCATTTTTGTGATGTGTGTAAAAGGATGATGGATGATGTTGAAACATGTTTTGTGACTGGGGAATGGAAAATAGGCCATGGCTAGTGAGTCTGAGAAGTAACTCAATGTAATTGAAAAACCTGAGTGGTCTCAGGTCAGGCATCTTGTTTCTGAGACAGGGGATAAAACAATAAATGTCACTTACATCTCAGTGTTGAAAGTGCCACATGTAATTAATGAAGCTATTAAACTGATTAGCATTCTGCCTGCTGCTGACTTGACAGGATCTCTCTCGAAGTCAGAGGGTATCTGCATTAACTGTCAACTAGCCTCCTTCTCCAATAGCCAAGCTGATGTTGCTGAATTTAGTTTAATAGGACACACTTCTCTTTTTTATCTCCTTGGTTAAGACTTTATGCATATTAACTCATGTAAAGAGAAGTCTCATTTCTTTAACCATATTTAGATGAGGAAGCTAAGTCAAGTACTGGTTCAAATTCTGGCCCCAATGTCTGTAAAACACCACTCTATTCCAGTAACACTTTATGGAGTCATAGATCTCAGTAGAGAAAGTCCATGTTGGGTCTATCATTGGCTTCCAGAGGTTTAATACTAACAAATCTGTATAAGGACATATAAGGAAACACAGAGTTCTTCCTTTCATTTTGTATTCATTCAAATCAAATGAAGGAACCAAACAAATAAATAAACTCAAAACCTTGAGATGAATACAACTGCAGTATAATCAGCTCTTGATACTTTGCATTTTCCTCTCTCCCTCACTCCACTCTCTCCTTTCCTCTCTCTTTTCCTTCTTTCCTTCCTGTCTGTCTGTACTTAATGTCTTTAGTTTATTTTTTTATTTAATCCAGGTTTTGTCATGTAACTAACATTATCTATAATCTAAGAGGACTTTATTTCCCGAGTGTGGCTTTCTAATTTGGGCAAAGTCGAACTGTGAATTGAACTGACATCCAGAAAAGTTTGGAAATGATGTTAATGAAGAAAGTGTTAATGCCCACAATGGAAGCAGAGTTCTTGAGCAATGTCCGACTCAGCCTTAATGATGATGCCTTAAATCCTCCCCAACCCCAAAAGTAAATTCCCTATAATTACTTTTCCAGAAGTAAAGGCACAAAGGTATTGACACATTACGTGAACATACTTTCAGCATTTCTGTCAAGGCTTATTTAAATGCCATTTTTCTTTTCTTTATGAAATGATTCTGCCTCTCGATGACAGCATAATTGTGTGGTTTATTTAATATGTTTTCTTTTAGCCAATTAACATTCCCAATATACCCCACCACACACACACTCACATACACAAACACACATGACACACATACACACACACTCACACACACAAACACATGACACACACAAACACATGACACACACAAACACACATACACACACACACAGGCTTCTCTTGTTCAAACCTTTAATTTTTTGCATAAGCTTATTCACAGTGTCTTTTCTGTAATTAGTTTTCTTTTTTATTGCTTTAATTTATCCACCCATTAGTCATTTATTTTAGTGCCACTAAACCAACTAGGTCCAGAACTAAGTGGTTTACATGACAGTAAATGTTTTTCTTTTTTTAATTCACCCTCATTCATTTCTTACTTTTATCATTATAATATGGGTTCCTCTCATTAACCTATAAACCTCTAGGGCAAAATGGAACTGTGTCTCTCAGTACTCCATTATATCTGGAAGCAAAAGTCCTCTCCAGATTTTTTTCTGCACATATCCCATACAATGGAAAAAATGTTTCTGACAGATTTTTCCTGAGTTTCAAATTACCATACTAGGTAATACTTGTCAGAATATCACAGGATCATGTAATGTCCAAATAATTTTCAAATGCTATCACAGGCTGGAGTCAATGTGTAGTAATATTAATATTAAATGAAATTATATAGCCAAACAAACAGATCATTTGGGCTGCATTTAGACCAAGAACCACCAAATTGCCACCTGCTCAAATATAGGTTTCCATTTGATGCTAAACATACCTAAATACCCCTAAAAAGTGATCACTAATTTTATGCCTAGATAATCAACTTGGTATCTTTATCAGCTGTTTCGATGTTTGGGCAATTATGAAAGAAAGTTCTTTTGGCTAAATAATAGTTTAACATATGTGTGTGTGTGTGTGTGTGTGTGTGTGTGTGTGTGTGTGTAGGCCCAGTGCATGAAATTCGTGCATGGGACTGTGTGTGTCCCTCAGCCCAGCCTGCACCCTCTCCAATGTGGGACCCCTCGAGGGATGTCTAACTGCCCAGATAGGATCGGGCCTACACAGGCAGTCAGACATCCCTGTCACAATCCAGGAATTCTACTCCCAACCACTCTCCTGCCTGCCTACCTGATTGCCCCTAGCCACTTCTGCCTGCCACCCTGATCACCCCCTAACCACTCCCCTGCCACCCTGATAGATGCCTAACTGCTCCCCTGTTAGCTCTTTCCTGATGAGCACACACTGAAACTTTAGCTGTTCCACTTTTTATCCACTTGAATACACATTTGCCCTTAAGGAATGCATACAGGCATATCAAATGTAAAGTTTGGTAAACAGTAAAGGATTATCAGGTTAGGGAATTGCCTTGAGCCATTGAACCCACAGCAGAGCAATATTATGCTTATTTTCAGCCCTGCTGAATATGAAAGTCTGTTAGCCTTCCAATGAGTCTTTTTGCATTAATATGCTAACTACTGTTGGTTTTAACTTCTGGCAATTAGAGGCCCAGTGCACAACATTCCTGCACTGGGTGGGGGGTCCTTCAGCCCAGCCTGTGCCTTCTCACAGTCCAGGACCCCCAAGGGATCCTTAGTGCTGCCATGGAGGCAGAAGAGGCTCCAGCCACCACCACTGTGCTCATCAGCCTTGAGCCTGGCTTCTGGTTGAGCAGTGCTCCCCCTATGGGAGCATATTGACAACCAGGGGATAGCTGCTGCATTGAGTGTCTGCCCCATGGTGGTCAGTGTGCATCATAGCGACCTGTCATTCCTCCATTTGGTTGATTTGCATAGTAGCCTTTTATTATATAGGATATAGTTATAATATCTAATATAATAAAAGAGTAATATGCAAATTGACCCTCATTCCTTTACACCCAAGCCACGCCCACCAGCCAAGACATGCCCATCAGCCAATCAGAGCAGCTGTATGCAAATTAACCCAGCCAAGATGGCAGCCAGCAGCCACTGAGCTAGAGCAAACAGGAGGCTTCCGTTGCACCAGTCATGGAGGAAACTGCCTGCCTACGCCGGCTGGGCCTCTGCTCAAGGCAACGATTTTTCAATTATAGAAGTCACGAAGCTGAAGCAAACAGGAGGCTTTGTTGCCTGCCTAGGCCTTGGCTCAAGGCAACAAAGTTTCAATTATAGAATATAAATAAACCCTAGAAACCTGATTCCATCCAGCCTCACTGGAACATTGGGTCAATGGGAGTTGTGGGCAGCCTGAAAACGGCCCTCAGCCCCTCACCCAGGCTGGCCACACCCCCAAGGGATGAGGGTCTCCACTGGGGGGCTTGGCCAGCCTGCAAACAGCCCTCAGCCCCTCACCCAGGATGGCCAGGCATGCCAACAGGTGGACATCCCCCTAGAGGTCCCAGACTATGAGAGGGCACAGGCCAGGCTGAGGGACTCCTGAGTGCACAAATTTTTGTGCAGTAGGCCCCTAGTAAATATTATAAATATATATAATTGCATATGTAATGTAAATATCTAATCTAATAAAAGAGTAATATGCAAATTAACCATCACTCTGAGACACCTAAGTCACGCCCATGAGCCAAGCCACACCCCTAGCCAATCAGAGTGGCTGTATTTAATTAACCCACCCAAGATGGCGGCTGACAGCCACTTAGCTAGAGCAAACAGGAGGCCTCCGTTGTACCAGCCATGGAGGAAACTGCCTGCCTAGGTCAACTTGGCCTCTGATCAAGGCAACAAAGTTTCAATTACAGAAGATAAATAAACCTCAGAAACCTGATTCCAGCCAGACTTGCTGGGATCTTGGGTCAATGGGAACTGTGGGCAGCCTGTAAATGGCCCTCAGCCCCTCACCCAGGCTTGTCAGGTACCCCAGTAAGGAACCAAACCCTGAAGGGACTGTGGGCAGCCTGAAAATGGCCCTCAGCCCCTTGCCCAGGCTGGCCAGGCATGCCAGCACATGGACATTCCCTGAGGAGTCCCAGACTTCGAGATGGCAGAGGCCGGGCTGAGGGACCCACCTGAGTGCACAAATTTTTGTGCACTGTGTCCCTAGTATTTTATATATAATTAAACAATATATACCATATTGTTTTTCTTACACCCACAATAGAAATCTAATATGCTTAATCTTTTATCTATTGAAGAAAATTATCACATTCCTGCTCCCACATTAATTCCTATCTTTTTTCTTATTTCAATTATTCCACATAAAGTTAAAGTTTCTTCACCTTTCTGGTTGAAACTGTTAATTTGACAGTCTCCAGCTAACTCTACTGGAGTCTAGCTGTAACCAACACATCAGCACAGTGCTAAAGGCCACCTTTTTCATATACCACTGTAAGACATTAAAAAATCGTTATTTGGCCCTGGCTGGTTTGGCTCAATGGATAGAGCATCAGCCTGCGGATTAAAGGGTCCCAGGTTTGATTCCCAGCCAAGGGCACATGCCCAGGTTGCAGGCTCAATCCCCAGTAGGGGGTGTGCCGGAGGCAGCCGACCCATGATTCTCTCTCTTTCAAAAAAAAACCACAAATAAATAAATAAAATAAAATCGTTATTTGGAATTTTCTACTTAAATTTGTTATTGCAACTATCATATTAACATCACTGTCTTTTTTTGTTTCCAAAATTTTCTTCACATCTATGCCACATGACCCAACAATGAGATATTCTCAGGTTCCTATATCCAATAAAAGTTGTCAAGACTTAGGCTCAAATAATACCATATTTCTGGAAAGTTGGAAAGTTTTCCACATGTTGTTTACATGTTCATGTTTTATATATTTAATTAGTTCTTGGGTTATAGATTTTGGCTCATTGTAATCTACAAGATTATTTTAAAAGGAAAACATTTATTACAAGATTATTTTGTTATTTATTTTAAAACATCATTTAAAATTATTTATTACAAATATAAGGTCTACACTGGCAAATATTTTTTTAACCTGTTAGGCATTTGATGTAGCTTACATCTATCTTAAGAAGCAGCATAGAGTTCATGAGATTGATTCCAAGTACGGAATTTGGGGCAATATTGAATAGCATGTCAAAGTCAAGTTCTGTCTCTACTCAAAATTTATACTAGTGCATGTTTGAGAAAAGGCTTTGGTGGCAAATTTGATAGACAATTACATCATTGTCTAAGCTCAACACTTATTTCCCATTGAATTTCAATTTTATTCTAATTTTCTTTATTTTTTCTTTTTATATTCTGTATATTCTTTTATTGAGGAAAGCATTCTATGTATCTCCAGTTATAGTCACAGGTTTTATTTTTGGGTTTATTAATAGGTCCTTGTGTAAGAGGCTATCACCCTGCCGAGGACATAAGGTCCTTATTAATTGTGAGGTGGTGAGGTAATGTTGCCCTGAGTGACTCATATAATGTGGCATTTTCAGCCTTTAGCAATGCATCATCCACATCTTCCCTACATCTCTGTGTTAAGGGCCTAATGAGGTTATTCCAGGGCTTGCAGTTTTAGCCACAACTTTGAGATAATTGATCCCTAACTTCGCATAGAAGAGTTTTCCTCATATGTTTCTGGGGGAAATATATAGTATGCTGACTTTTCATGTATTTTTAATATATTTAGATAAATCCTATTATAATGGGAGGGGGCGGTGAGAGACATGAATTTTAAACACCCAGTTTCCTAGTGTTTAAATTTGTAAAAGAAAAAGGAGTACTAAACTTTCTCCTGCAATACACAAGAACACATTTGTGGTGGGAGTGCTGTTTTTAAGCCAAAAGTACTCAAAAGTTTAGTGAATCGGTGCCTCAACTTTCCAGGGGTTCTCTTCTTAATTATCAAATTTCCACTGGAACTAGTTCTAAAATCCAGATCCTCAGGACCTCCATATTTTTCTAATCATTCAGAATCCAAATATTTCATCTTATTTCCTTTCTACCATGACCTTCCTGCCAAATCAGAGCTCTGAATGAGTATTTTTACCCCTTTTCTACTCTATCATGTGCCCTACCAAATATTCAGAAGAAAGTTGCATATTTTGCTGACTGGTTTATTTCAGTACATGGTGGAAATGGGGAAATGCTAGTCAAAGGGTATGAGCTTTCAGTTATAATTTATGAGGTTCTAAAGTACAAATGGTGACTATCATTAGTAACACTGTGTTGCATACTTGAAATTTGCTGAGAGTAGATCTTAAGCATTTACAACACACACACACACATTTTT
Source organism: Murina feae (assembly GCA_004026665.1). Lineage (NCBI taxonomy): Eukaryota > Metazoa > Chordata > Mammalia > Chiroptera > Vespertilionidae > Murina > Murina feae. The sequence goes on from PVJC01009454.1 coordinate 12,330, forward strand.
CAGTCCGTAGCTATGTAAGTTATTTTTGTTTACCCAGAACTGCTGATTCCAATGTTTGCCATTGCTCTAAAATTCCTAAACCATTATCTCTTTTTCTAAAGCTTGCTTTGATTTTCTTACCATATTGTTTTAAAGTTCATTTTGAACTACAATTCTTCTCTGTTTACTTGAATAGAATAAAACATGCTTTTATAAGAATAAAAAGATCTGTGGAAAGCCTTTTTTTTTGCCTACAACTTTAGGTGTTATAATAAAGGGTTAACGAAACACTGAACCGGCTGAATGGGCTGTACAGTTTCTCTGTATACTCCTCAAAGTACATTGGTTGCCTCAGTTCTTTCCTGTGGCTTCATTCTGTAGTTACTGCCTTACTCTCCATTTTGAATGCAGAGTTCTAGTACCTCTACTGTCTTTTTGCCTATTATTGGTATCTATCCTACCAGCCCTTAAGATATATGCTTCCTACATGGCTAGTGTCTATTATGGATATTGCTGCTTAATACAGTGGAGTGTACACGCTATGGGTTATAGGACCAAAGAGCCTTGACGGGCAAGTCCATATGACTTTGGGAAAGTTACTTAATATCCCTAAGTCTTAGTTTTCTTGAAAAGAAAAATGAAAAGAAACTTCATATACAAAGGCTTTTCATTTGTGTTCTATTGGTATGTAGCAAATTTTCACAAAATTATCCATTTAAAATAACACACACCTATCATCTCACAGTTTTTATTTGCAGAAGTATGGTCACAGGTGGACTGGGTCCTCTGTTCAAAGGCCCCGGGCTAAAATCAGAGTCAGTCAGAGCTACAATTTTACCTGAGGCTTGGAGTCCTCGCCCAAGATCACAAGTTCAGTTATTTGTGTCAGTAAGACTGAGATCCTTGCTTACTGGTTGCTTGCTGTCAACCAGGCACCTATTTCGGCAACTAGATGCCACCCACTATTTCCTCTACAACATGGTACTTTGCTCCTTCCGCAGAAGACTCTCTCATACTTTCAATTTTGCTGGTCTCTCTGAAAGGCTCACCTCATTGGTTCATGTCCATTCTGGAAAATTTTTGTTTTGATCAACTCAAAGCCAAAAAAGAAAATGGAAATATGAATATGCTTACAAAATCCCCTCTGCTATATAAAGTAATATAATCATCAGTGTAATATTACATCATATTTAAGAGTCCTGCTCACACCTAATGAAAGAGATTATTTATGGGATTATTTATGGACACCAGGGGATGTGAATCTTGGGAACATCTTAAAATTCTGCCTACTGTAGATAATTGATTCATAAAATTACTATGAGGGGTAACCTATAATGCATGCATAGTACCTGACATTGTTTCTGACTTATAGTAGATGCTTAATAATATTTACATCTTGCTGATTTACGATGTTACCATCAGCTAATCAGCATCCTTCCTGAGTTCTTCCACTATAACCTGTGGGAGAATAGTACCCAACCCATTTTTTTCCAAACTCAGAACCCTTATCCTACCTTGTAAGACTAGTAAATAGATTAATATTTTTTCAATTTTAATGTCTAGATTTTGGTAGCATCTGACTGTTTCCTTCAAAACCTATATATACTCTCAAAATTTGAGTAAGACCAAATTTTTGTTACATGTTTACACGAAACAATAAACTGCTAGTCAAATACCACTTTGCAGTATTAAGTACCATTTGAGAAACTGAAATGAAAATCTGGAAAAGAGACTATACACTGCTTAAAAGTATGGAATTTCAAGTGAAGAGGAGTGAGGCAAGCTATAAGATGGGAGAAGCAAGAAAGGCAGATAAAACTGATTTGCTAGTGATTACTCTGAAAGCTTCTTTTATTTATTGGTAGCTAATGGCTCCCTTGAATTGTTTTTGCTCAAATATTAAGGCAAATCCAAATGATTTGTGTTCCTCTCTTCTAGGTATAAAGCACATGAAAAAAATTGGGGTTTTGAGCTGTAAAACCATCTTTTCTCTCATTATTTACATCAAGACAGCTGTAGGTCACAACTGAATGCTTGGCAGCCACCTTTGGGGCCCTATGATTCCTTTTATTGATAAATTGTTGCTTTCCAAACAACTGCTATTATTTTCGTGCCTCAAACAGTTGTGATGTAAAAAGAGGCCGACAGTGGTCTCATTAGTCACACTCTGTCCTTGACAGTCTTCAGAGGGAAATTCCTAAAGAAAGAAAAAAAAACAAAAACCCAGATATCTGTCACACAGAATCACATCCATTGTACTCAGTAACTTACAGATTTCATGATTGGTAATAGGTGACATGCTGGGATTAAGCTAATTAATTTCCATTTCAAACAGCACCACCACATTTTTTCCTTTGTATTAGGCCCTGAGCAGGTGATATTTTCAAATCATTTCTGTTCAGTTCGTCTGTTGTCATGAGCCAGAGGGATCAGAGATGTAGCTTGAGTGGTAAAATGAGGATGAATAGATGAGGCTGTGTATGCTTTGATTTGATCAGGGAAACATTTAATTTGGACTCCATGGCAACAGAAGTGTATAAGGTAGGGCTGGGCCCTGTCACAGAGAAGTGATTTAACATCATTTAGCAAACCTTCAACTAGGTTCTTGTCACTATAGAGAAATGATGAATTAGAGCACCAATTTGGTAATAGAAATGGCAAATCGTGGTCTCTGATTCATAGAACAAATTTTTTTTCTACAGATTTTGGAAACTGGATTTTCAAAACTGGGTTAAATGTTTGTCCACTATGCTCTCAAAGTGCCTTGCTTTAATCAGTAACTTGACTTTTAATATTAATTGTCTCTATCTTCCTCATAGACTAGAACGTTGAAGTCTGTACTATGTCCACTTGTTTCTCAATTACCTTGTTTGATACGAGTAGTCAACAAATATATGTTTTTGTTTAGAATATACTCAAACTAAAATATAAACCCTGAAGATTTCATACATAACAAATTCTTAAATTATAATAATGTTTGATCAAATCAGTACTTTTTATGTCTGACAGTATGCTTTGCAAGCCAATACATTTTAAGATTCTCTATTACAGCTCAAGTTTTAAACTAATAAGATAGAGTTGATGATCTTTTGATATAAGTAATGATTTTATTATTCTACTAGAGGCCTGGTGCATGAAATTTGTGAGCTTGGGGGAGGGCGTCCCTCAGCTGGGCCTATACCATCTCCCAGTCCAGGAGCTCTCAAGGGATGTTTGTAGAGAGCAGGACTAAGCTAGCGGTCAGACATCCTTAGCACTGTCACAGAGGCTGGAGAGACTCCCACCACGACCACTGCACTTGCAAGCTGTGAGCCCCGCTTCTGGCCTGAGCGGCACTCCCCCTATGGGAGTGCACTGGCCACCAGCAGGCAGCTCCTGCATTGACTGTCTGCCCTCTGGGGGTAAGCGCACATCATAGTGACTGTTTGTTCCGCCGTTCGGTCTATTTGCATATTAGCCTTTTATTATATAGGACTAGAGTCCTGGTGCACAAAAACTTGTGCACTCAGGGGGGTCCCTCAGCACAACCTGTGCCCTCTTGCAGTCTGGGAACCCTCAGGGGATGTTCACCTGCTGGCTTAGGCCCACTCCCCAAGGGATCTGGCTTAAGCTGGCAGTCAGACATTCCTCTGGCAGCCCGGTAACCCTTGGGGGATGTACACTTGCCAGCAGGGAGCAGGCCTAAGCTGCAATCGGACATCCTTAGCACTGCTGAGGAGGCAGGAGAGGCTCCCGCCATCACCGCTGTGTTGGCAGCCAGCAGCCTGGCTTGTGGCTATGCAGAGCTCCCCCTGTGGGAGTGCACTGACCACTAGGGGGCAGGTCCTGCATTGAGTGTCTGCTCCCTGGTGATCAGTGTGTGTCATAGTGACCAGTTATTCCCAGTCATTCTGCTGTTAGGGTCCATTTGCATATTACCCTTTTATTATATAGGATAATAAGAGGCCTGGTGCATGGGTGGGGGCTGGTTGGTTTGCCCTGAAGGGTGTCCCAGATGAGGGTGACAAGTTCTGTTGGGGTGCCTGGCCAGCCAGGGTGAGGGGCTGATGGCTGTTTGCAGGCTGGCCACAGCCCCTTCAGGATGGGGGTCCCCCTTAGGGTGCCTGGCCAGCCTGGGTGAGGGACTGAGGGCTGTTTTGAGGCTAGCCACACCCCTTTCATGGTGGGAGATCTTGCTAGGGTGCCTGGCCAGTCTGGGTGAGGGGCTGATGGCTGTTTATAGGCTGGCCACTGCCCCCAGTGACCCAAGCTCCCAGTGAGGCTAGCTGGAAGCAGGTATCTAGGATTCATTTATCTTCTATAATTGAAACTTTGTTGCCTTGATTGGTGGCCACAGCTGGCCTGGCAGATGGGAAGCTTGGCTTCCTCCATCACTGGGACAACCAAGCCTCCTGCTTGCTACAGCTCTGTGGCTGCCTACAGCCATCTTGGTTGGTTTAATTTGTATATAGATGCTTTGATTGGCTGGTGGGCATGGCTTGAAGTGTAGCAGAGGTGTGCTCAATTTGCATGTTTCTCTTTTATTATATTAGATGGGACTGATCATTTCATAATGTAATCAAACATCAGGTCATTATCTTGCACACATGGAATTCATATAATTTTGATTATCACTTATATGTCAGTAAAAATAAACTGATAGAAAATAAAAACAATGTTCTCCTTGGAAATGTAGCCACTTTACCCTTCAGTGCTCTTATTAAAACTTTTGGAAAAGGAGTCACAATTTCTGAGCTAAATTTGAGATTGGGTACACAACTTTATTAACCAATAGAATGAGATATTAGGAGAAGTAGGTTTTAACTGAAAAGCCATTGAGGATGCACCAAGAAAGTAATTTATATAACAGCAATTTCCTGTAGTAAAAATAATGTTTATCAGCAACCTGTGGGATGTATTGGTTGCTACAAAAACATTTATTTGAGACTTTTTCATTAATGACAATTTCTGACTTATTGTTCATTTACTTGTAGGGTATGAAGGAATGGATAAAAGGTAGACTAGGTAGGGAGGAAAACAAAATCTTTGTTATAGCTATGTGATAAGGCTCTGGAGCACAAACTACCATACAGTTAAGACAAATGTTCTCTCTCCAACTTTTTTACCTTGCCTATAAAATTAAACATGTAATAAGCTTGCTCACTTCTTAAAGTTCAAAGATGTGTTTGTATTGTTACCATAAAAAAATTGGGGGGGGGTGCTGGTTGGTCAATTCAGCTATCTCAATGTCACCAAGAAGTAGTCCTAACCCTGGGTTGCCTTATCGTGTACTATTAAGGCCATGGAGCAATTGGAACTCTCTTTCAGTTTTGATAGGAAAGTAAATTGGTGCAGCTGATTTTGTAAAAAGGTAACATTAAAAATAGTGAACAAAGGCATATATTATGTATAACTAACTTATAGCTGTACTAGAGGCCTGGTGCACAAAAATTTGTGCACTCTGGAGAGGAGGGTCCCTCACCTGGCTTGTGCCTCATCACAGTCTGGGTCCCCTCGGGGAATGTCCACCTGCTGCCTTAGGCCCATGCAATGTTATGTGGCAATGAGACTTAATGAATTACAATTACAGTCAAGAATCTGATTACATTTTAGAAGCATAATATTTCACAAATAAAACTACTTTAATACAAGACCTTTTTTTTTTCTAAAATAAAAACAGAATTATTTAAATGTCTAATCATGAATTAGTCTTTATCCATATCAATGAAATATACACCATTACAATGGTAACATAAAGAGCAGAGGTCAGCAGTGTTCTGCCAGTTTTTGTCAAGCAAATTTTATTGGACTACAAGCATGCTCATCTGTTTACATGGCCTCCATGGCTGCCTACAATCTAAAATGGCAGAGTAGCAACAGAGACCAAATGGTCCACAAAGCCAAAAATATTTAGTATCTGAAATTTTAAAGAAAAGTTTGCCTACCTCGGCATAGAACAATTAATATTAGAAAACTGTTAAGACTAAATTGGATATGATTACAAAAATATATCCCAAATAGTTCTTGGTTTTTATAAACAGATAAATAGACTAGTAAAATTCCAAAAGCTGATAGTACCAAATGCTGGTAAGGATGTAGAGCAATAGGAACTCTCATTTCTTTATTATGGGAATGCAGAATTTCATGCTCATTTTGAAAGACAATTGGCTGATTTCTTACAAAACTAAGCTGTTTATATAAGAAAGCAATTACACTCCTTAGAATTTACCAAAAGGAGTTGAAAACTTATGTCTACACAAAAACCTGCAAACAAATGTCTATAGCAACTTTACTCATAATTGTCAAAACTAAGAAGCAATCCAGATATTTTTCAATAGGTGAATAGATAAACTGTGGTACAGAGAGACAATAAAATGCTATTCAACCCTAAAAAAAAAAATGAACTATCAACCCAGGGAAATATATATGCAAAAAAATGTGAATGCTGATTACTAAGTGAAAGAAGCTTATTTAAAAGGACTGTATACTGTATGATTCCAAATATATGACATTCTGGAAAAGATAAAACTCAGAGACTGTAAGATTAGTGATTGCCAGTGGTTGTTGCAGATGAATAAGCAGAACACAGAAGATTTTTGAGCAGCAAAGGTACTCTATACCATAATGATGGTTATATATGTCCAAAGAATGTGCAACACCACTAATGAACTATGTTGTAACTCTGGCTTGGGGGTGATTATAATGTGTAAATGAGGTTTATCCACTGCAATAAATGTATTGCTCTAATGAGGTAGGTAGACAATGCAGGAGGCTGTGGATGTGTGGGAGCAGAGGGAATATGAAATACCTCTGTACCTTCCCTTCAATTTTTCTGGAAACTTCAAACTGCTCTAAAAAGTAAGGTGTTTATTTTTTTTTGAAATATTTCCAAATTTATAGGTTAAGAGTAGAAACAAAAATAGAACAATTGAAAATGAGTATATCGTTATTATGGAGATAAACTATAAATATTAAATATGCTACTTTTTACATATCCTATATAATAAAAGCCTAGTGACCGAAATGACAGAATGACCAGAGACCAGAATGACAGGGGCCCCTCGCCCCAGCCGGCCCTGCCCCCCAGCCAGGACCCCCACCCTGGTCCAGGGCCCACTTCAGGACAGACCAGCCAGCCCCCACCCATGCACCAGGCCTCTATCCTATATAATAAAAGGGTAATATGCAAATTGACCCTAATGGGGGAACAACCAGAATGATCCCTTGACGAGTCACTGTGAGGCTCACTGACCACCTCTTGGTCCTGTTTCCTGACCGGCAGGCTTTGATCACCCAATGGTGAATGGAGAACCAGGGGTGGGTGGTGGGGGATGTGGGTGGTGCCAGGCCAAGGCCCTGCCACACCAGTTGCCCCACACACAGAGGGAAACCTGTGGTGGGGGCAGGTGGGCAAGCAGGCAGGAATGGCTGACCTCTTAGTCCCTTCCCCCAGCCATCAAGCTCCGATCACCTGATGGCGAACGGGGAACCAGGGTGGGTGGTGGCGGGGGGTGGAGATGGCTTCGGGAATCAGGGGAAGATGGCCTTGATCACAGGGCAGGCCTATGGACCATATCCGTGCATGAATTTCGTGCTCTGGGCCTCTAGTCAAGTAATAAAGTCTCAGAAGTATACTAATTTTAGAACTAGCAAGCACAACATTTGAAATGAATATGCAATAGAATTAAGGGGCCTTATATGTAGAAAGTTTGGCATTAAGCAAATGTTAATGCATTAAAATTATCTGATAAATTTGGTATTTGTTCAAGATATAAGCCAAGTTTAGATTCACACACTATCAGCACAGGAAATAAATTGAAATCTCAGTCAAGTGCCCATCCTATACTTTTATGCCTACTATTACATCTGTAGAAAATAGCTGTTGAGTCTGGTTTAGATACCTTAGAAATCTGGAAATTAATTCTTCATAAGGCAAATCTGTCTTTGGATGTTTCTAATTTCTGGGAAGTTTTTTACTATTGTTGAGAGAGAGAAAATGTGTCTTGTTCTCCCCTTTACTAACAGCAATTGCTTCAAATTATTTATTTCCATAATGACTCATATGCATGCTACCCAGGAGAGCTTTTTGACCTTGAGCTCACTTTCACGCTAATCTTAAACGTAAAGTTTTGATATTATTTACAAATTATATCTAGGCTTTCGAGGCCATTTATAGAATGACCATTGAATGACCATTCCTTGGCATTATTTGAAGAATGTGATAAATCTGCATTTTACGTGGATATAATTTAGATACTTAAAGAATACCTTTTTTTATTTTATGTCTGAAGATAGTATTCACTTAATCACTGAACACAGTTTTTATTTCCTATTATCTTTCTAGAAGATAAGAACACAGCTGCGAACAAGACCTACATGTTTTGTCTTTTCAGAACTTAAATTCCAGTGCTGAAAAAAGTAAGTACATGAAAATAAAATAGCTCAATAATACAATTTCAAATATTGATAAAATACATAACGATAATAAAAAAGTAAGTACATAAAAATAAAATAGCTAAATAATACAATTTCAAATATTGATAAAATACATAAAGATAATAAAAATGTATTATATAGGATAATAAAAGCGTGATATGCAAATCGACCAAACAGCAGAACTACTGGTGGAATGACCAGTCGCTACGATGCACACTGACCACCAGGGGGCAGATGCTCAACGAAGGAGCTGCCCCCAGCCCGCAGGCCCCAGGCCAGCCAAGACAGGTGTGGGGGAAGAGGAGGAAAGGGTTGAGGAGGGAGCGATCACCAGCTAGCAGATAGCATCAGGCTAGCCAAATGGGTGTGGGGGGGGGCCCACTGATCACCACAGATTGGCCCTGATCACTGGCCAGGCCTAGGGACCCTATCCATGCATGAATTTCATCTATCTGCCCTCTAGTTAAATATAACAAAATAGAAAATTTAATATTGTACCATAAAAAAAGAGTAGTTTTTATTTGTGATATTTTTCTTACAGTTATGAATTCATAGCTACATGTGCAGTGGATCACAATGTAAAATGTGTTTCTTATGCTAGGTCACAGTCAAAGAAGTATGAAAACCACTAACTAGATAGAATTTAAAATAGTGACTTCTATGCTGGAATAAAAGCATTTTTCAAGTAATGTCAAATTTGTTTAGAAATGTTCTTGAAGAAACGGTTCTGACTGGTCTTGCAAAGGGTGTCAGGCCATAAAAACTGTGAACAATGCACTGCCTGGCAGGGGGGGGTGGGGAGGTCATTATCACTGGCCCCAGTAAAGATCATCAAATATGGCCTGGGGACCACCAACCCCTGGGGACCTTTCTGTAAGCCCACAAAAGAGGGCAGAACCATATCTGCAAAACAAAGACCCCAGAAGCTTATAAAAAGTGATGCCCTCTGCGCATCTGATTTGGAAATTATTCCCGGAGTCCACTAGTGTTAATAAACAGAGTTCCCTCCCTTTCTCTAGGAAAAAAAGAAAAAAAGAAATAGTTCTGTTATATTCCATTACATTATATAGTTTTGATAATGTGTGTCTCTAAATTGGCTAGTATAATTTAATTGTGCAAAAGCATCTCTCATGAGGCCTTTAATCAATCAGAATTATTTTTTTTTAAGAAAGGAGAGGCATGAACAGGAAATAACAATACAGCCATAGTCATGGCAACAATAAAAGCATAAAACTCATCAAAGAAGAAAGATAGGAAAGATAATTTGGTGTGAGAGGCAAGCTAGGAATATAAAAAGAAATAATGGTTTCCAGTAATGAGGGGCATAAAAGGAAACAAAAAACAACAACTTTAGAAGCTGCTCGCACTGACTTTTGCTTTATGTCACTTTAAACTCTAGCAGCCTCACCTGATTCCACCCCTTGTTCTGGCAAATAGCTCAGATAAGCTTAGGCTGGTTTGGAGCAGGTACAAGCTTGCTTGCTGCCCAGAGACTTCTTGGTGTTCCCGCTGGTATGTCCTCTGGGAATGCACTCAGCAATCACTCAGGAACGAGCTGGAACTGGTGGACAGTTAGTGCGCCAGGGGACAATGCTTGACCAATGGGGAACTACATCAATCGATAAAGCCATGTCCCTTTCTTCTTGAGCAGATACGTCTGAGACATGTTTTGTAAGGCATTTGAAAGGTCCTCCGAGATCAAGCAACAGATGGTGTGTAGCTGTGGCCAACTTGAAAATGCATTCTTGTATTGGCTGTTTCACTGCCCTGGTCTCATTCTTCCTTCCTGGCATCAGATTCCAAAATAAATTTCTCAAGAATAAACTTCTGTCTCAGGTGTAGCTTTCAGGAAAACCAGGGCTTAGAGACTACCTTTCTATCTGGTTTATGAGATTAATAGCCATTTTTTTAAAAAACAACAACAACCACCTGGTTATATACCAAAATAAACCCTAAATTTAAAAATTGTTTGTTCAGAAAATTATGCAGGTGGAATTAAATGAAGTTATATTCTAGCTTAATTTTCATCCTGAATATAAAAATAGTAATAACACTCCCTCCCTTCCTTACTCCCTCTCAGTTTCTTTGCCTAAAAGCAAGAAATCAAGGTAACGATTGTCACAAGTTGTTCTGTTAAAGTCAGAAAAAGTAAAAATCCCAAGTTTGTCCTCAGGCCTAAGCCATATTCTACTAGTCTGGTTTTTTTTTGTTTTGTTTTTTCCAGACAAAATCTGCATTCAGACATATTGAGTAGCTTTGTATCCTATGCAATTTCAGACTTTGAATATATACTTTGAAAGAACTCTTGGAGGGGAGGATGAGCGAGACTCGGGCCCTTAATATCTAATGCAGTATGATCAAAGAAGTAGACTCATTATTTTTTTGGAAAGGATACCTACACAATTAATCAAAAAATACACTGAGTGGCCAGATTATTATGACCACCTGACGTTTGTCGGCAAATTAACTATAATTTCCCGCTGAAGAGGCTAGAGGGTCAGACCATTATAAATAGGGAAGCAGGTTGTTTACCTCGACAGTAGAAATGATTTCTTTTTCTGAAGATATGGGTAAACCACGCAATTTAACAGCCTTTGAACGTGTATTTATATGAGTCCTTGTGCCTAACCCTAAGCTATGCAACGTGCAGTAAAACTGTCAGAAAGCAATCAGGAAGCTGAGGTTTATAACCTTATTTGCAAAGGCAAGGTATATACACAAGGTATATACAGCTAAAGCACATACAAGTTGATACTGAGATGCAGTTAAGGGAGTTCCTCATCAAATAGAGATTTCTGCTGGACCTTGACAAAAGAAAACCTACTGAAAAAGTAAGCGGACAATCAGGTTGAGGAAAGTGGCTTGACTTTCATTTAAAATGCAAAATGTCTCCTTCAAAGGAAAGTTTGATTGTCCTGACTGATTTGGCTCAGTGGCTAAAGCATCAGCCTGCAGACTGAAGGTTTCAAACAAGGGCACTTGGTACTTTGCAGCTTGAGTCCAGGCCCTGATCAGGCCTCATGTGGAGGCAACCAATAAATGTGTATCTCTCACACCGATGTTTCTTTCTGTCTCTCCCCCTCCCTCCCACTCTAAAAGAAAAAAAAAATCAATGGAAAAATATCCTTGGGGGATGATTAACAAAATAATTTTAAAAATAAGAGAGCTTGATTGATTTTTAAATAATAAGAATATAAAATATGATCACAAAAGAAATACATGAAATACCACTAACTTTTTTCATTGCCTGATATTTGACTCTTTGGGAAAAATTCTTAGGTTAATGTTATGAAATCTATTCCTCCGTATTTGCATGCATCATAAGTCTTCAAATAACTGTCATTAATTAATCATGAACTAGTTAAAAATTAGTTTCTCCTGGAAATGTAACACCATGCAGAGTGATCTTGGAGAACATTCATTCTGCTATGATATTTCTAAGAAATTTAAAAATGAGGAAATATGTAAAGTTGTCTTCAGTGAAAAGCACATATAAAATTTGCAACCTAATTTTCTGAATTATTGCATGATATGATATGTCTGTCTCTATCAGATCAGTTACTTATATTGAAAAAATAAGTATTTCCTCCATCTCATAATAGTAATCATCATGAATCAAGTGGTAGAAAAGAGTTCTACTACCTGAGTTGTAAGAAAGTATGTAATCACTGGAAGCAGGTTCTATGAGCCTCACTTGAATTAATACAAGGTTGAGCCAAACACATTGCTTGCCGGTTGGTCAAGTTTCATCATTAGAAGAGTGCTTGAAGGCACAGAGGAATAGAAAAAAGAGTACAACTTACTATACTTTTCAGTAATAAATTGGCTTTGCCAAATGTTTTCATGCAAGAGCGAATGTTCCTCGTTATTTCTCTTACTACGTGAAATGTTTCTAGGACTCTAAAGGTTATCCCTTCAGATAGTCATTCTTAACTTTGGCTGCACATTAGAATCACATGGAGAGATTGTAAATTGAGTACCCACACTACACCCTAGACCAATTAAATAATCTCTGTGTATGGAACCAAAGCACTAGTACTTTTTAAAGCTCCCTGAAGAGTCAAATGTGCACATAAATTTACAAACTAGTCCTTTGTGAGTATGAGAGTTTCCTCATTTAATAGTTATTTAGGAGAAGAATTTTCAACACTATCTGTATAGAGTTTTTAAAAAGATAGGATATCATATACATATTATATAAGACTAGGGACCCAGTGCACAAAATTCGTGCACTGGGGGGGGGGTGTATTCCTCAGCCCACCCTGCCCCCTGTCACATATTGGGAGCCCTCAGGGGGTGTCCTATTGACGGCTGAGGCCCACTCCCTGCTCCCTTGGGGAGCGGGCCTAAGCCGCAGTCTGGCCTCCCTTTGTGGGAGGCAACCAGGCTAATCAGGGGAAGCCACTAGCCTAAAGTGACCAGATTTAAAGTGGTACACCATTGATGGGAGGGGGGTGTCTTTTTTTTTCTTTTCTTTTTTCTTTTTTAGTATTAGTTAAAATATTACAAAGAGTAATCAGGACTTTTTTTAAATGCCCAGGATGCAGGACACAGGACAAACTTAAAAATCCAGACTGTGCTGCCAAAAGCGGGACATCTGGTCACCTTACACTAGCCCCATCACCCCACTGCTGCAGCCACTGCCAGTCATCACAGCCACCAAGGTGTTTTCATCAATACAGACTCCAGTCCCTTCACCATGAAAAAATGACAACTTCCTTTAGGCATTTTCAAGATGTATCTTTCATAAGATATGACATTTCTTTCTTTTTTTTTTTTTTATCCTCACCATTGATTTTTAGAGATTGTGAAAGAGAATGAAAAAAAAGAGAAACATCAAAGTGAGAGGAATACTTTGATTGGTTGCCTCCTGCATATGCCCTGGCCTGGGCCCCTGCCAGGGATGAGCCTACAACCTAGGTACATGCCCTTGGTCAGAATTGAACCCCAGACCCTGCAGTCAGCAGGCTGAGGCATTATGCTCTGAGCCAAACCAGCTAAGGCAGGATATGACATTTCTTAGCCCTCCAGCAGTGGACCTTCATTTTTTTTTTTTTTTTCAGGAATGTGGTGGAAAAACCCTAGATTGCCTTTAGGGATTCTTATTACCCAAGTTACTAAGAATATTACCAATGGCATACAGGGAGCTTAGCCATTGAGCAGTAAGAAAAGGTGTTTCCTCTGTAGTTCACTCCGATCAATGGCTCCACCCCTGCCTCTCCAATCCCAGCTCCACCCCTGCCCAGGCCTATAACCTCTGGCCCAGGATTTAGGCCTGGGCAGGGGAACCCTAGACCCCTGCAATCACTGGCTCTGCCCCTGCCTAGGCGTGCAGTCTCTGCCTGAGACTGCAGGCCTGGGAAGAAGACCCCCAAGCCCCTCTAATCACTGACTTCACAGAGCCCAGGTCTCTGTGATCATGGGTTCTGATCCTGCCCCCTGCCATTGCCAGCTCTGCCCTTGCCCCACTAGCTGCCTCTGGCCAAGGCTACAGGCCTGGGCAGTGGACCCCCAGACCCCTTCTTTGCCAGCTCCACCAGTGCCCAGATCCCTGTGACCACAGGCTCTGCCCCTGCCCCTCCAATCGCTAGCTCTGTGGAGCCCAGGCCCCTGAAATCTCCGGCTCCTCCCTTGCCCATGCCTGGGGCCTCTGGTGAAGGCCTCTGGCCCAGGAAGGGACCTCCAGCCCCCTCTAATCTTCCCCTCAGGCCCCCCACCTCCCCAGCTACCTGCCTGGCTAACAGGCCTGACCACTTCAGTGGCCAGTGGCAGGGCTGAGCTGGACTGGATGCTGCCATCTTGTGTCTATGGGCACCACCATCTTGTGGCTATGGAGGTGGCCATATTTGTGATGGAGTGATGCCTAATTTGCATATTACTCTTTTATTAGATAGGATGTGGCTATGGGTGCCGCCATCTTGTGGCCATGGGGGAAGCCATCTTTGTGATAGAGTGATGCCCAATTTGCATATTACTATTTTATTGGGTAGTATTTGCATCTTAAAGTAGAAAGCAAACATTTTACACATATGTGGGAAAACTTTTTAAAAAATAAATGTAAACTACTCTTTCTCCTAGAGAAAAGTTTAAATAGAGGTCATCTCCTATCAATCTGAGACAAAAAAATGTTTGTACCTTTAAGAATCAAAGCTACCTGGCTTACCTCCCACATGTCCTGAGGACACCGCTTCCTCTAACTCACTTTTAGCCAACAGCAAAGATTTGTTTTCCTCCAGCAAAACAGAACTCTTGACAGTGGTAATACACTAATGTGGTTAATAAAATGGCTTCAGTGGGCAGACATTTACCTGGATGGCCTTAACATTCCTCTTAGCATGTCTACATTTTAGACACATTTGTTTCTGCCAATAAGACTATGACATCCCTTTTAGCAAACATGGAATTTTAAATTTTTCTCTGAGACTTTGGAACATATTTAAATCTTCTCCCAAACCCTTGCCAGTTTCACAATCCAGAAAATGTATTTCTCAAGGACCTGGGACTGCTTCTTTGAAATGTAAGCATTGAAGAATATAGTACCCCAATTTTCCAGTCTCAGTGGGAGGGAAGGACCCTAAATTTGATAAGTAACAATTAATAAGCACAAAGGGTCTAATAACAGAAAAAAACATTTGCAAACTCAGGAATAATTCAACATTCTCAATAATCAACTTCACACCCTCCAAAATATTTAGTACTTTTTTAGTGCCTAAAACTCTCCCATTTTTTTGTTTCTCTTTAGAGGACATTCAAATATTCTAAAAAGGTTAAGTGAAGAGCTGTGTTAAAAAGCAAACTTTTCAAATAATTTTTGTCTAAATAGTTTTTTAAATGTCATAGAAAAATGTCTTTTAATTTTCCCTTTATACTTTTGCCTATCTTATTGTATAAAAATCACATTACTTATTTCTATACATTTGAGGAACACTGGTGTTCTATACCTCAGAAATCTTGGCTGGCTATAAGTTTCTTATTACACTTCTACTATGCTCTGTCTCCTTGATCAGCATTTCCTATTATTTCATCAAAATCCTAAAGTACTTTATGGCAGTTTCTTTCAGTTTGACAATTTTTGCATCTGATATGATGAAGAAATAAGATAATCTTCAAGTTGACAGTAAATATAAAATGAAATGCTAAAATTCAAATCAAACATACCACCGATTTGGATCAATATATGATAGAACTTTCAATTTATCAATTATCCGCTTATATTTTTAATTTTATAAGTACCTGTTAAGTTCATATTGTATACTTGGAACTAAAAAAGTACAGTTCCCATGGTGTTTGCAGACCATTGGAGATGCAAAGAGTAAAGATAAATAAGGCATAAGTAATTACTTAATTATTATAATAAAAATGATATAGAGTCCTATATTAGAGTCCAATAAACTATGTAAAAGAAGACCAGCATTATCCTAATTCCCAAATCACATCAAGACACTACAAAGGAATGAAATCATAGGCCAATATCCCTGATGAACATAGATGCTAAAATCCTCAACAAAACATTAGTGCACTGGATCCAGCAATATGTTAAAAAGATCATGCACCATGATCAAGTGCTATTTATTCCTGGGATGCAAGGTTGATATAATATTTGCAAATCAATAAACTTGATACAAACAAAAGGAAAGATAAAACTATATGATCATATCAATAGACTCAGAAAAAACATCTGATAAAATTCAGCACCCATCCAATCTAATAAAAGAGTAACATGCTAATTGGTGTCACAATGCTATACCCTAAGCCAATCCCACTAGCCAATCAGACCAACTATATGCAAATTAATCCAACCAAGATGTTGGCAGGCAGTCATGGAGCTAGAGTGAACAGGAGGTTTGCTTGCGCAGGCAATGGAGGAAACTAAACTTCCCACCTGCCTAGGCCAGTTGTGGCCTCTGCTCAAGGAAACAAAGTTTCAATTATAGAAGATAAGTAAATTCCAGATACCCCCTTCTAGCCAGCCTTGCTGGGACCTGGGTCCCTGGGAGCTGTGGCCAGCCTCACCCAGGCTGGCCCCACCCTCAGAGGGTGAGGGTTCTGGCTGGGGGCCTTGGCCAGCCTGAAAACAACCATCAGCCCCTCACCCAGATTGCCCAAGCACCCCAGCGGGACCCCCCACCCCAAATGAGCTGTGGCTAGCTTGAAAACAGCCATCAGCCTCAAACCCAGGATGGCCAGGCACCCCAGCAGGACCAGTCACCCCGAAGGGGCCATGGCCAGCCTGCAAACGGCCATCAGCCACTTACCCAGGCTGGCCAGGCACCTTAGCAGGACTCCCCACCCTGATCCAGGACACCCTTCAGGGCAAACCAGTTGGCGCCCACCCATGCACCAGGCCTCTATTCTATATAATAAAAGGGTAATATGCAAATTGACCCTAACAGCAGAACAACTGGGAATGACTGGTCACTATGACACACACTGACCACTAGGAGGCAGACGCTCAATGCAGGAGCTGCCCCTGGTGGTCAGTGCACTCCCACAGGGGAGCTCTGCTCAGCTACAAGCCAGGTTGATGGCTGCCAGTGCAGCGGTGGTGGTGGGAGCTTCTCCTGCCTCCTCAGCAGTGCTAAGGATGTCTGACTGCAGCTTAGGCCTGCTCCCCTGGGGAGTGGACACAAGCCAGCAGGTGGACATCCCCTGAGGGGTCCCAGACTGCAAGAGGGCACAGGCCGGGCTGAGCGACCCCCCAAGTGCACAAATTTTTGTGCACCAGGCCTCTAGTTTATCATAAAAATTCTCAGCAGCGTGGAAATAGAGGAAATCTACCTCAATGTAATAAAGACCACATATCCCAAACCTACAGCCAACATCATACTCAATGGGCAAAAACTAAAAGTATTTCCCTTAGGATCAGGAACAAGACAGAGATATTCACTTTTACCACTCTTATTTAACATAGTACTGAAAAATCCTCATTTCTAGGTAAATGACAAGAAGTAGTCCACATTAATTTTCCTATTTGAAGGACAATTAATTAGGGCTAGTGCCATAAGAAAAGATGAAGGGCTTCCACTTTCATGATAACACATATAAAAAGAATATAAATAGCTTTTTATATTAAATGGATGATTTAAGTATAAAAATATGTATATCCGTGCCTGTGGCTCTTGAACAATGATCTATGTGAGTTGCGGTACCATTAAGCACTAAACTCTGAGTACGTAGAAAAATATAGAACTACTTTATAAAATCATTATAAAGAGTGCCAATATTAGGAGAAGAAATACATTTTAAAATTATCTAGCACACAATCATTATGCCTGCTATAGAAGACAGGTATTCTCATTCACTGCTGTAATAGTGATTTGAGTGTATAATATCCTATTTAATTTGATGACTGAAAATTACAGCCTTCTAGACAAACACGTGATTCTTCAAGAAATGCATAAAACCAGTTATTAGTTATTGAGGTCTATGAAATAGATCCATCCATCATTAAAAACAGAATTAGAAATTTTAAATTCATTTACTCTACTGAAGTTATATATTTTAATATTATAGAGCATTGGATTTAATGATATCACACCCTCCTCCCACCATACCCTCAGAGAAAAGATTGTTTGCACTGACTGAACTCGGAATCAATTCAAATAAGTCAAGCCATATGGAGAGGATTTCCAGGGAACTTCCAGGTCGGTCAAATAATGACACTTTTCTGAAAATAAAGCTTTCTGAGAACTTCACATTTGTTCTGCCACCTAAAGTGGCTGCTAGACTGCTATTTTTCACCATAATTGAGGAACCATTGGTTTTCAAATTACTGCAGAGATAGGAAGGGAGGGTAGAAATAGGGCAGGTTATAAGTGTTCTTACCAAGATTCAATGGTTTTCTTGATGAAACATCTCTCTGATTGATAATGGGTTATTTCTGTAATTTAGAAGAGGTTGATGGTGACCTTTATTTTTTTCCAGTGTCCTTATTGTTTTTACGGAGAAGCAATATTTTAGAAGTTCTTATTCCAACATTTCTGCTGATATGTCTCAGACATAACTTCTTTTTCAAAAAAAGTATCTTTATTGTTGAAAATATTACAAATGTCCTCTTTGTTTTCCCCCATTGACCCCCTCCACCCTGCTTCTGCCCCTTCCCCAGGACTTCACTATGAGTTATGCATATCTATACTAATAAAAGGGTAATATGCCTGGGAGACCTTCCAGGAGACCTTCCAGATGTCCTTCCAGACAAAGCCATGGTGGTGGGGCTGAGGCAGAGGCCATTAGGGGCGATCAGGCCAGGAGGGGAGAATAGTTGGGGGTGAGAAGGCCAGTAGAGGGGGACCACTTGAGGGCAAGAAATCTGGTAGGGGGGACAATTGGGGGCAAACAGACTGGCAGGAGGGGTCAGTTTGGAGCAATCACGATTGGGGGCTGGTGGGAGTAAGCAGGCTGGTGGGGGGAGAAGTTGGGGACAAGAAAGCGGGGGGGGGCAGTTGGGGATGAGCAGGCTGGCATGCAGAGTGGTTAGGGGCAATCAGGCAGGCAGGCAGGTGAACGGTTAGGAGCCAGCAGTCCTGGATTGCAAGAGGGATGTCCAACTGCTGGTTTAGGCCCGATCAGACATCCCCCAAGAGGTCCCAGATTGGAGAGGGTGCAGGCCAGGCCAAGGGTCACTCGCCATGCACGAATTTTGTACACCGGGCCACCAGTATGCATATAAGTTCTTTAGTTAATCTTCCTCCCCTCCAACCTCCCATCTCTGAAATACATCAGTCTGTTGCATGGTTCTATGTCTCTGGATCTATTTTTTTTGGTTAATTTTGTTCATTAGATTTTACATATGAGTGTGATCATGCAATACTTGTCTTTCTCTGACAGAGTTATTTCACTTAGCATAATACTCTCCAGGGCCCTTCATTGCTGTCTCAAAGGGTAAGAGAGCCTTCTTTTTTTACAGAGTCTGAAAGATATTTTTGAATTTTAGCTTTTTCTAAAACTTTACAGACATGAAGCCAATTCCAGATTCAATATCCAGGACGATATCTCTTGGCCTTAATATAAAGTTATACAGTGCTTATAACAAGTGGATTTTTACGTTTAAAAAAAAAAAAAAAACTCGTATTCTTAATACAAAGCTTTTGGGGATCTTTAGGTCTAATCCATGTGGTATCCTGTGATCACTAACTGAGTCATGAGATCTCTCTAGTTACATGGTTCATGGTTCAAAAATTAGATGGGAGGGCAAATACTTCAAAAGAATATGTCTGCACACTGACACGCTACACCTTACAAGGGGCCCTAAAGAGCTTACAAAAGTCTTCACACAAGTAAGGAAAAATATACAAATTGCTATATAATTATTCAATTACAATATTTTAAAAAGTAGGGAGAAGGGAAAATACTGTGTGATATAAAAATTTGGCAAAGGGTATTTTTCTTGTTACATTCAGATACTTTGCACTGGTATCGTTTTATATACTTCATACAATCATTCTTGGGGTAGACCTTATCTACACACATTTAGCTTAATCGTTTGTTCTTTTTTTTAAGCTGTAAGTTCTGAAAGTTGCTTTGTGACTTGACCATAATATGTAGGTAGAAGATCAAGAATTGAAACCAGAGTTTGTATTCCATGGCCAAAATTTTCAGGGATTTCCAAATAGATGTTTTCATTACCATTTATTATTCATTAGATATCAGATATAAATATTCCAGAAGACAATATTGTGTATTATTTTCATTTCAGATTCAATTCACTTGAGTGATTTTCCTTCCTGAACTAAATAAAGATTTCCCAGATGCAAAAATGATATAACTATAAGTCATAAGAAGAAATTACTTGTTTTAATAGTCAACATGCTATATATAACAATCCATTTGAGACCCACTGACATAAGGGCTAGCATTAGCTAGGGGGCATATTCCAGTTATACTTTTAATAAATATAATCTAAAATGCATCCCTGTCCCTCTGATCACCGTCTCTGCTCCTTCCCAGATCCTGAGATCGCCGGCTCCACTCCTGCCCCACTGCAGCCTCTGGCCAAAACTATAGGCCTGGGCAGGGGACCCCCAGACCTATGCTTTGGTGGTTCCACTGGTGCCCTGACCCCTGAAATCACAGACGCCATCCCTGCCCTTGTGATCATTGGCTCTGTGGAGCCCAGGACCCTGCTTTCTCCAGCCTTTCCCCTGCCCAGGCCTGAGATCTCTGGCCCAGGCCTTATGCCTAGTTAGGGCCCCCTCATAGCCATCTCATCACCGGCTTTGCCCCTGCCCCCTCCAATCACTGGGTCCTCCCTTGCCCATGCCTGAGGCCTCTGGCAAAGGCCTCTGGCCTAGACAGGGTGTTCTCAGCCCCCTATGATCACCTCTTTTGCCCCTCGGACCTCCCACCTCCCCCGCCACCTGCCTGGCTAACAGGCCTGACCACTTCAGTGATGGAGCTGAGTCAGACTGGGTGCTGACATCTTGTGGCTATGGGGGCGGCCATCTTTGTGATGGCATGATGCCTAATTTTCATATCACTCTTTTATTAGATAGGATAGAATAGAGGCCTAGTTCATGGGTGGGGGCTTGCTGGTTTGCCCTGAAGGGTGTCCCGGATCAGGGTAGGGGTCCCACTAGGGTGCCTGGCCAGCCTGGATGAGGGGCTGAGGGCCGTTTTCAGACTGGCCACTGCCTCTTCAGGGTGGGGGTCCCTGCTTGGGTGCCTAGCCAGCCTGGGTGAGGTTCTGATGGCTGTTTGAGGCTGTCCAAGGCCCTCAGCGAACCAAGTTTCCAGTGAGAATGGCTGGAAGCAGGTATCTGGGATTTATTTATCTTCTATAATTGAAACTTTGTTGCCTTGAGCAGAGGCCTCAGCCAGCCAGGGCAGGTGGGAAGCTTGGCTTCCTTCATCACCAGGTCAGCTAAGCCTCCTGCTTGCTCCCTCTTAGTGGCTGCCGGAAGCCATCTTGATTGGCGTAATTTTTATATAGTCGCTCTGATTGGCTGGTGAGCATAGCTTGGTATGTAACAGAGTGACACCAATTTGCATGTTTCTCTTTTATTAGATAGGATAACCTGCATGTCTTTTTCCAGTGGAACAACTGTAAACCTACTTTTGCCCAACCTATATTGTCTGAATGCAGGGACATCAGGTACGTTGATAGGGATAGAAAAGGAGGCAGGATGCTAAGGTAGCTGCAGGAATTACAGTGATGGTATGAAGAGCATGCTGAGGACAGTTATTGTCTGACCCAAAATGTCACTTGATTGTTGTCAAAGCAATCTCTTAGACATCTCAATTCAACCCATAAACATTTAACCTTAAAATACACACAGGTTTACAAATTTGTCCTTGATTAAAGAAACTTCCTGTTTGCTTTTGCTTTCCTATTCCCTCTCCTGCTGTCATCCATTCAGGGAATGAAGGATCGCATAGAGAAAGGTGGAAAGAGAAGAGAAGACGTAGCATGTCTGATGAGACAAAAGGCTTTTAAATCTTTCTCCCTAGAGTATTTGTCCCATTGCAACAATTCCGTGAATTTAAAATCAGTTCCTGGACACGCATAAACATTCCGATAAGCTGCCTGCATATTATTTCATTTGTCAAAAATACAAAATATTTTCAGAAAATACATGGACACAGAAAGGAAACACATAGGCATAACTTTCCAAGAAACCATACAGGGGGTCACACTTTTGCTGCTGTCATTGTCTCTGCTGGGACCTCTCACCAGCCGTGGAAACAGCTCTTGCTTTCTGCACTGCTTTTCTCAGTCAAAGCTTTCATCATCATCCAAGATCCCCATAAACAATAGTGCTCTTTCATGTAATCCAATGATTTGCACATAACAGCATCTCCTGATTTTTATTTTATTTTTTTACTATCGTGCTCAGTAGCAGCAAGGTCAGAGTCTTATCTAAAGGAAAGAAAAGAGTCTGTGCTATGGTGAACTCGAACAATATTTCAGCTTTATGATCAAAGACTCTGTAGTCCATCCCTCAACTCTAATTTACACTTCTTTTGCCTGTGAAGTCCTGACACCAAGTTGCTTTCCAATGCCATGATCAGAGCTCCATTTCCCCTACAGGTGCCTTTTGTAGATCTTAAAATCACCCAGAGAGTAAACAGCAATATTTTTATCCTTGCGACGATCCTGGGCAACATATATTATGACCTTGCTCAACAGCACATTTTTATTGTTTTTGTTCTAGGAACGTCTCTGACTGCAATGATAGAAATCTATACAAATTATGTAAAGGCTGAATGTGTTGTTTGGAAATGAATGACAAGGACAGGCAATAAAACTGATCCTGAGAACTAGGAAGCTGTTGTGACCCAAGGCAGCATCTCATGCTTAGGAAAGCTGAGATGATTAAAACGATGCACAGACTCCACAGAAAATATTTACATAAGACTTTAATAAAGGTAAAGGATGGTAAAGCACGATGAAAAAAAAGACAGGCAAACATCAGAGGCCAAGGACCTTCCTAGGGTTTTAGTTGCAAAAAACATATTTTGTCTCTGAATTATGAAACAGTATGTTATGCACAAGGCATCTTGGTGTCAGAAGACATCAGGCAGATGTTTCTCCAGCTGAGGAAGTTTTACACCCCACAGATCACATATCCAAGTGGTTTTGTAACCACTTATATGATATTTAGGCCATTGATCAACAAATTGATAAATAATATAGTCAGGTAGTTCTGAGTGTCTCTAGGAGAATTTTAAACTTTAAGTAGCATAGTAAAGATCACGACTTAGTACTTCTTGCTTCTGTTTTGGCTACAGGTGAACCCTACTCTTTCAGTCTCACCCAGAGACAGATATAGAGCTATTATGTCCAACTATAAAAACACTTTATCTTACACACACAGCTGCTTTCTTCTTATGTCTCATTCCAGAGCAGTGCTGTTTCTTTCTTCTCTTCTTTAAGTCTTCTCCATTTTGGCACCCTCTGCTTGGACATGGCCCAATAATGTTTGTTACCAGCACTAACATTAAATGAGTCTACTGGTCCAGTGTCCATTTTCAGCACAGACTTCCTCTTCCAGCTTCCATGTGAGGGAAGTTTGTGGTTTGCTGACCCGAGAATGAATTGCTTCCAGTTGAGGTAGATACTCTCTGACAGTCTTCAGCTGTTGGTGAATGTGTCTGGATCACACAATGCAGACATATTTCAGAGAAAGTTATGAAAATGTGCAGATTCCTTCCCGAATTGCAACTACTATCTTAGTTATACAAGAGACTTATTTACAAATTGTGGGGGTATGGATAGAAGTCAGTGGCCCAAATAAAATGATGTCATGAAAACCATCTGAGCTCTAGGATACTCAACTCTCAACTTCAGAGAATCCTCCACTTTTATCTATCTGAATTTTCTTTTAAGTCTCTCTGGGGGGTAAAAGTTTAAATTTTACTTCTTGAAGTTGAAAGATAACTTCAGTCCTTCTGGGCAATATATAAATCTTTTAAGTATATATCCTATTAATTAGAAATATCTAACTTTGAGGTTATAAATCAAGTTCTTAATTATTCAAGAATACTCACGTCAATATACCTGCCTCTGCTGTATACTCAAACAGACAAGGATATTACTCATTATAGATTATTAATAAATATATCTGTCTTTCTTTTTTATTAAAATGTACATACTTAGGATTATCTAAATGAGATTAATATGAGACAAATAAGAAACAATATTATTTATTGAGGACAATTCTCTTCTATCTAAAAAAAAAAAAAAGGCGGGGGGGATTGAACCCATCTTCAACCCCTCTCTATTTAGAAAAGGCAAAAAAAAATGTTTTGGCCCAGCTGGTGTGGTTCAGTGGTCAAGTATTGACCCAGGAAATAGAAGGTCATGGTTCAAATCCAGGTCAAGCACATACATGCTCAGGTTGGGTTGTGGGCTTGAACCCCAGTAGGGGGCATGAAGAGGCAGCCAATCATTGATTCTCATCATTTATGTTTCTCCCTCTCCCTCCTTCCTTTCACTGAAATCAATTTTTTAACAAGTTTTTATGATCCCAAGGTTTTAGTCCTCTTTTTGCGTAACAGAAAAGACAACTATATATAAAAGATCAAATTACATTAAAAGACAAAGTCCTCACGGAATTCCTATAAGGATAATTTGATTATCCATACAACCAACTCATAATAGAAAGGAGGGTGAAGGCAAGAAAATAGAAAAAATGATGAAAATATCATCTCAGGTAACTGAGGAAACATTTATATTATTCTTCTTTCCCCTTTGCCTATAAATATGAGATTAAATACTCTATGACCCCATTGATATAAATAAATGTAAAAGTGGCAAAATTAATACAACATGTGAGAAGTCATAATACTAGTTACCTTTGAGAGGGAAAGGGGTAGCAATGGAAAGCAGAAAAAGAATCAATCCTGAGATCATTGCATTACTCTTTTTTTTCTAGATGTGGCTACGTTAGTGTATTCACTTTGGAACTTCATCTAGCCATATGCTTATGATCTAACTTCTCTGGTTGCATGTTATTATTTTTTTAAGTTTGAGTTAAAAAATACCAAAAAGTAGACATTGAATTCAGAGGAAGTAGAAGTTTCCAAGGTCCAAAGAAGGAAGAGTTCTAAGAAGCAGGCCATGAGGAGTTCCTCCAACTCAAGTCCATGCACATCTGTGCAACATCCAAAGGATCACCAGAGTATTTCTAGGGCTTGGCTTAGTAATGACAACAAGCATACACTAGGTAAATATGTTTAAGGACTGAGTGGATAAATGTATGGCATTTACCACAGAGAGCTCTTAGGGCTAGGAAATAATAACTAGATTTTATAAAAAAGATATTGCAAAAAAAAATAGGCTTTTGTTTTGTTGTTGTTTTTAGTGAAGTGAGAGTTTGTGGTTTAAAAAGTGAGTAGAAAATGAATAATTAGACACTGGAAGCCAAAACTACTTTCAATAACCTTGCCTGTGAAGAGTGGAATGCATTAATAAAATTACTGGAAGCAAGCACTGTGGAGTAATACAATGAAATGTTTTAAAGGTAAAGTTGTAAAAGAGAAATAGCTATTATCTATTTAGTGGCTACATGTTTCTCTTTGCAAAAGAGAATAAAGCTGATAACATTATCTGCTGTGGGATAAATATTTGTGTTCCCAAATTTTCCATATTGAAAGAAATTCTAATACCAAATGGATGGCATTGGGGAGATGGTTTGGCCATGAGTGTGTGTAGTACTCATGAATGTGATTATTGCTCTTCCTAAGGCAAACCGACGAGACCCCTCACCATTTCTGCCAAGTGAAGACACAGGGAAAAGACAAGCAGTCTAGGAACCAGGAAACAGGCTCTCACCAGACAAGGAATCTGCTGGCGCCTTGATCTGGACTTTGTCTCCAGAAGGGGGTGTTTACAAGCCACCTAGTCTGTGGTATTCTGTTATAGCTGCCTGAATGGACTGGGACATTATCACAGGAGTTTTTTTTTTTAAAAAAAGAAAGAAAGGTGCTCTTGCTGGCTTGGCTCAGTGGATAGAGCATTGGCCCACGAACTGATGGGTCCCGGGTTCAATTCCAGTCAACGGTTATGGGCTTGATCACCGGTCATGGTTGGGCGCTTAGAAGCAACTAATCAATATGTCTCTCTCACATTAATGTTTCACTCTCTCTCTCTCTCTCTCTCCCCCTTCCACTCTCTAAAAATCAATGAAAAAATATCCTCGGGTGAGGACTAACAAAAAAAATGAGAAGGAAGAGACAGGCTCAGGGAAGTTGTCAACTCTTCACAGAGGGTCAGCAACCATGTGTTAGGACAAATGTCTCCTTGAGTCCTGGCACACAGGGCATGCTCAACAAATATTTCTTAAATTCTGAGTAAAAATAATGAATGCAAAAGAGAAAAATGGAATAAGAAAACCAAGGCCTTTTGAATATACAGTCCATATTCTCTTTCCTATGGTATATTTAGATTTCCCATGAAAGGAAAAATAAGTCCTTGAATCTTCCATTAAATAGTTTAATGTGAAAATAAAACTAAAATATCATTGCTCTTAAATCATGTTAACAACCAAGATGTGCTAATGTATTGCTGTAAAACTAAAAAGTCTCTTTTCCGAATAGATATTTTCCTTGCAACATCACTTACTCTACAGGCTTAATCTCTCACCATAAGCTTCAATTAATACACGCAAGACTGATTCCTTCACCCTAAGTCCCACAGTAGAACTAGAGTTTAGATTTATAATGAGATAAACAGCTTTGTGAAAAGGTAGAAGCTGGGATTGTGACAGCTCAGCATTAATCATTAAATACTATAATGGGCATATGCTGTCTGTGTCTAGCAAATAGAGTAAGATAAGAAATAATCAGTTTCATCCCCTACATAGTGTTTTATCCTCTTTCATCTTCTATAATTCATAAAGCTATAAAGCTTCTTGATAGCATTCTTGAGCTTATAGTCTTATAATTATAACTGTTGTGTAATTTAATTGCAAATAACTATGCCATCTTATTTAAATTCTCATTACTTTGACATTTTCTAAACCCATGGAGTCCTGCAAGGTTATTTTTAGTTGCCAGAAAATTATTATACATAGTTTGGATCCATTATAAAAGTTTGAGAATCATTACCTTTGAGATTCTCTTTTTTGTTCAATAAAAATCACTAATGCTGAAAACCTTCGGCTGTCTATTTTTTATCTGTTTCTTTAACATTGTCTAACATTGATCTGAGCAGTGTATCCTGAATCAAAAATCTCTCTGAATATTAGAATAAGTAGTTCTCTGAGATTAGAGAAGGGGAGAGAGAGAGAGAGAGAGAGAGAGAGAAGAGAGAGAGAGAGAGAGAGAGAGAGAGAGAGAGAGAGAGAGAGAGAGAGAAAGCATTCCATTGTATTCAAATAGTTATAAACCTCAGTTTAAACTGAGGCTTGTTTGATAATGTTTGCCTTTCCAGACCATAGCAGTACAGATGCTTTCATTATTATCTTCATCCTACGTAGTTACTAGTGGATAAAATAATTGGAACAAAATGGTTCCAAGATGTCAATATGGGGAAGAAGAGAGTTACTATAATCAGAAGCAAGAACACTATATTTTAGCTTCTATTTCTAGAAATGCAGCCCCATAAGCTTCTTTTCAATTACCCAGTTGTTTTTATATCAGCAAACAATAAATCCAGCTCTTCTCTCACCTGATGCTCAGTGACTAACTTACAGGTTCATTCCTTTCACTTCTACTTTTCTGTCTTTGCAGTTGACTAATAAAAAGACTATTACAAAAGTTCATGGTGATACCATATAGACACTGCAGTGGATGAAACTTTGCAGGATGAGGGCAAAGTTCAATGTTTGCCTAGAGTTGGACTGCTAAACACCATGAAGTGCCTTTTAAGAATTCTTTATACTGAAATAAATTTATTTCAATAGGTCTGGTTTTCAAATTTCAATATATAACATTGGAACAAGTAGACTAAAATTTCTATGACATTTTGGAGGACAGATGCTTCTCTTTGCCACTATCTATGTTGCATTTATTGAAGACCTTCTTATTCCCTGTCCTAAGTTAAAATTACATTTTATCTATAATAATAAAAGCATATTAGAGCAGATGTCCTTCCGGATGAAGCTGAGGCGATGGGGGCCGAGGCAGAGGCCCCAGGCTGCCACTGTGGGTAGGTAGGGGCAGAGCCTCTTGCATGAATTTCATGCTTCAGGACTCTAGTCTACTAGACAAAGAACCAAGCTTTCCTATTGAGTTTAACTTAACATTTTTGGCCTAACTTGCAAAGCATTGCAGACACATGTAAAGACTTAACCTTAAAATCATTGAGAGAAAAAAATATGTGCAAAAATCTGGTAATATTAGAATGACCATTATGTATTTCTTGAGGTTAGTATAGCTTTGATAACAAAGCAGATAAAGGTAGAAATGATAGGAGGGGAGGGCGCATAATAAGAATAGAAATGTTTAATAATTATTCATCTTACTAACTATAGATAAGATGTTTTCTTACAGATCTTGGGAAACAAAGGATGAAACAAGGCTGTAAAAAGATAAGATGCCTTGATGGGTCCATTACTCAGAAAATGAATACATTTTGAGAAGAGACCAAGCACAGGACACTCTTTGATTTGGTTGCTGTGCCCGGACCCAGGCCCCCTCCAGGAGTTTGCCTCAGGAAGGCTGCTCATTCTGTGGTCCCAGGAAAGGGGCTGAGCTGTTTATAACACCATAGAAGAGTAGCCACCTTGTTTTTGGACTTTAAGCTCCTGAAGGCCGGACTGCTACCCTCCCCTCTCCTTTCCCTGTTACACTTGCAGCTTGCAGCTCCCTTACACGGATATAATCAACCAACTAGGGAAGGGAGTCAGAGCTGAATTTCCAAGGTGACTAACTGCTCTCCCCTTAGTGCCGGCATTACTGGAATAAATGCTCATACATGATTCAACCCTGTCTCTGCTTAATTTCGCTCAAATAGTGACACTCCGCCTTGGACCCCTTGTGTCTGGTATCAGAAAGATAAACACACTCACATGTTATTTTTATTTCTAAACTAGGGGCCTGGTGCATGAAATTCGTGCACGAGTAGATGGGGGAGGGGGAGGGCAGGTGGAGAGTTCCCTCAGCCTGACCTGCACCCTCCCCAATTCCGGAGCCCTCAGGAGATGTGCTACTGATGGCTTGGGTCCACTTCATGTGGTTCTCTGCTCTCTGCCAGGCCTGTCTGCTCCACACCATGGGGATGGGCAAGCAGGCCCTGCTGGGTGCTGCCTGTGGGTCCCCATTGCTTCCTCCATGGTCGCCCTGCTTGCCTGCTCCCCAATCGCCGCTGCTGCCACCACCCAGCAGGCCCTGCTGGGTGCTGTCTGTGGGCCCTGATTATTTGCTCCCCCTTCGCCACAGCCACAGCTCAGCAGGCCCTGCTCTGTGCTGACTGCTGGTCCTAATGTCTATTTTCTGGTGGCCCACTTGGCCTCTACCCCCAAGGCGGCCACCACTGCCCAGCAGGCCCTGCTGTGTGCTGCCTGCGGCATGCTTGTCTGCTAGGGGGTCACCACAGTGACCTCCCAGAGATTCCTTGCTCCCCCATGGCAGTGCAGCAGCCCTTGCTGAGTGCTGCCTGCAGTCCGATTGCCTGCTCTCTGGTCACCCTGCTTCCCTGTTCCCCCGTTGCCCAGCAGGCCCTGCTGTGTGCTGCCTGTAGCCCCCACTTGTCTGCGTGGGGGTCATCATGGTGACCTCCAAGCAGGCCCTGCTGTGTGCTGCCTGTGGGTCCCCATTGCTTTCTCTCCCATTGCTTGCTTAGCACCCTGTGCTGGCTGATGGGACACAGTGGCCCACCAAGCTGCCTCTCTGGGTGCCGGAAGGTGCTTTTAGCACCAGCCACCCAGGCTGATCAGACTCAGGAGCAGCTGCATGCTAAGGCCAAGGCCAGGGCGGGTACTTAGCGCCCTGTGCTGGCCAATGGGACATGCCTCTCTGGGCTTTGGAAGGTGTTTTTAGCACCAGCTGCCCAGGCTGATCAGACCCAGGAGCCGGGGCATGCAGGGTGCTAAGTACCCGCCCCCAGCCCGGACTTAGAACCCTGTGAATGGGACACGCCCCTCTGGGCACTGGAAGGCACTTTTAGCACCAGATGCCCAGGCTGATCAGACCCAGGAGCAGCAGCATGCAGGGGGCTAAGTACATGCCCCCAAGATTGGTCTCTTCCCAGGCCCCAGCCGCAGAGGCAGGGGCTTGCCTGGCCGGCTCCCGGCCCTACAAGCTGCTGCCACCGCCCAGAAGTGACCACGGGGGCAAGCACACACGAAGGCTTTGCCTCTGCGATCGGTCTATTTCCAGGCCACGCAACCTTGGGGCCTGCTAGCTCCTCCCACCCTGCTCCTCCTGCCCATCTGCCCTGTTGGACCCCAGTGTGGTGGGCCTCCACCATCTTGGCTAGGCTAATTTGCATATAGTTGCTCTGATTGGGTGGTGGGTGTGGCTTACCCATCTGAAGAGATGGTTAATTTCAATATTACCCTTTTATTAATTTAGATAATTGAAACACTGTTTCTTTAAGTTGAGGCCTAGGCAGTTAACAAAACCTCCTGTTTGTTTCAGCTCCGTGGCTTCTATAATTGAAACATTGTTACCGTGACCAGAGGCTCAGCCACCCTAGGCAGGCAGTTGCAACAGAAGCCTCTAGTTTGCTCTAGCTCTATGGCTGCTGGCCTCCATCTTGGCTGGGTTAATTTGCATACAGCTGCTCTGATTGGCTGGTGGGTGTGGCTGTGAGCAGAGGCTCCACCAGCCTAGGCAGGCAGTTGCAATGGAAGCCTTTGGTTTGCTCTAGCTCTGTAGCTGCCATCTTGGCTAGGTTAATTTGCATACAACCGCTCTGATTGGCTGGGAAGTGTGGCTTGGCTGGTGGGCATGGCTTAGGTGTCTTGGGTAACGGTCAATTTGCATGTTACTCTTTTATTATATTAGATTATATATATATTATAGATACGTATGTACATGTAAGTACATGAAGTAAGCTATAATTGTGTGAAACATGACTTCAATAAATGGAGAGATATGCTAAATTAAGGAAGTGGAAAACTTAAGAATACAAAGGTATTAATTCTCCCCAGTAGAATCCTATTTGGAGTGAGGGGGATTAATTTACATTTTTATTTAAACAATACTTTGTCCAGAGTGCAAGTACAATGTGAGGAAAGAGAGCAAAATGGGATCCACCCTAACAAACTGTACCTATTTAAAAGCCTCAGTAATTAAAATTTGGAAAATAAACAAAACAGCTGATTCTCTTACTCTATGGCAGCTAAACTTCACTTACTAGCAACAATTCCACACCATGATGTAGAGACATATTCTTTTTCAGATGTGGGTCTTCAGCTCTTTCAGTAATCCAATTCTATGTAATAAAAGGCTAATATGCAAACTGACCAAATGGCAGAACGACAGGTCACAATCATGCATACTGACCACCATGGGGCAGATGCTCAATGCAGGAGCTGCCCCCAGTGGTCAGTGTGCTCCCACAGGGGGAGTACCACTCAGAAGCTGGGCTCACGGGCTGGTGAGCGCAGCTGCGGGAACAGGCTTAAGCCAGCAGGCAGACATCTCCCAGGGGGTCCCGGACTACAAGAGGGCACAGGCTGGGCTGAGGAACCCCTCCACCCCCTATGCACGAATGATGTACACTGGGCCTCTAGTATTTTTTATAAATGTCTTTTTTACCTAACTCCACCTGAGTCTTCTTGCATTGTTTAATATTACAAATCCTTATGAACAAAATACACATAATGAACAATGAATCTTAAAAGAGACAAACAATTCATTAAGGAAATAAGAAATAGCAATTAAGTTTTAAAATCGGTGTAGCAAGTCTATTTCTTTCTGTCATTTGCCAGTGCAATAAATGTTAACTTGAGCTGTATATTCTACATCCTTCTCTAAGCTCAAAATGCCTATATAGAAAAGAGATGGGGTTTTTTTTTATTATCATTTAGAAAAGGGTATTAATATGTTTCTGTCTTTTTCTTTGGAATCAAATTACAGATACCCTAAAATTTAGTAGTTATATATTTCATATCTTTTTTTGCTACCTCTGTAGTAATTCATAGTATGGTTATATCAAGAGGAAATCAATTTTTCTTTCCCCACTTGTGAATATTGAAACCATATATTTTTTCTTTCTTTTTCTTTTTATTTTTCTCCTTTCCTTTCCTTTCCTTTTCCTCTTTTCTCTGTCTTTTTTTCAAAAAAGAGACAATAAAATTAGCACTGTAATAAACATCTTGGCAAAGATACTAGAGGCTTTTCTAGCTTATGTTTTG
The DNA here is from genome assembly GCA_004026665.1 of Murina feae. Classification (NCBI taxonomy): domain Eukaryota; kingdom Metazoa; phylum Chordata; class Mammalia; order Chiroptera; family Vespertilionidae; genus Murina; species Murina feae. The sequence continues at coordinate 44,468 of PVJC01009454.1, forward strand.
GGAAATGGGCTTGCTATATCATACCAATTAGTAAAACAAAACAAAATATATAAAGAAAAATGTGTGGTTTCCTTCCCCCCCTTTCACTAATTGGTATGACTACATATATATTTTTTCCTTATGATAAATAAATTTTTTAAATTCTGACTCAATTTCTATTTAACATGCAAGAAATCTAAACTAATAAAAGCGGAATAGTAAAATTAACCATTTCTCCAGGACGCCCACAGCCAATCAGAACGGCTGTATGCAAATTAGCCCAGCCAACATGGCGGCCGCCACTCACGGACCTGAGTAAACATTTAGGCAGCGTCAGTCCGTTGCAGCAGGAGCGAAAGCAAAACTACCTGCTCTCTGGCTCCTTAGCCTTTGGCCTGAAGCAAAACACACATTTGCAACAATTAAGTGTAACAATTGTTTCATTATAGAAGCCACGAGGTGAGGCAGAGAGGAGGCTTTGTTAGTAAAAGGCCTCGCCTTAAAGGAACAGCATCAATTATAGGAAACCTGCGTCCAGCCAGCCTTGCTGGGACGTTGGGCAATGGGAGCTGTGGGCAGCCTGAAAGCCCCTCACCCAGGCTGGTCAGGCACGCCAGCAGGTGGGCATCTCCCGAGGGGTCCCAGACTGTGAGAGGGCACAGGCCGGGCTGAGAGACCTCCCAAGTGCACAGAGCGGCTGCAGGGCGGGACAGCGCAGGACCCAGGACCCGTGAGTGGGAAAGAGGCGGCAGGGTTGGAGGGCACCATGAAGCGGATAAGAGGCGGCAGGGGGTCAGCGGCCTGCTTGGTGGGCTTCCCAGGCCCCTTGCAGGGCACCAGGAAGTGGGAAAGCAAGGTGGCGGGCTGGTGAGTGGGAAAGAGGCAGCGGGGCGGTCTCAGCCTGCTTGGCAGCTCCCCAGGCCCCTTTGAGGGGCACCGGGGAGTGGGAAAGCAAGGCTGCAGGGGCCAGGGGCCTGCTTGGCAGCTCCCCAGACCCCTTGGTGGCATCAGGAAGTGGGAAAGGAAGGCAGCAGGGGACCGGTGAGTGGGAAAGAGTCGGTGGCCTGCTTGGCGGCTCCCCAGGCCCTTTGGGGGCCACTGGGGAGCGGGAAAGCAAGCTCTTGGGGGCTGGAGTCCTGCTTGGCGCCTCCCCAGACCCCTTCTGGGGATCAGGGAGCAGGAAAAGACTGGCCTGACCACGAGGCAGGGTTTTCCCTGCTTTCTGATGGCTGGAGGAAGATGGGCAGTAGGCAAACTTGGGAGGCAGGCAGCACCCAGCCCTGGCCACAGCTCAAAAAAGAGAACAACATGCAGGGGAGGGCAAGAGTCTGAGAGATCATCATAGAGGGGGTGCCTGCTCCAAGCCTCCACGGTGTGCCTGGGGGCAGGCCCCCAGCAGGTAGACACACACAGGAGGACTGCTCCGAGCCTCTGATGCGGCTGGGGGCAGGTCC